>PVJX010006210.1:0-79381 GCA_004027295.1 Dolichotis patagonum
CATGAATACTGCCTCTTTGATTATGTATATGTTTTCATATGTATCTGTATAAACATATGATAAGTATATGCTTCTGTATTGATTGATATATTAAGTAAATATGTCTTTTTCTACTTGTTCACTTGTAATGCAACATTAGATGTACTTTCTTTATAGCACAGTACTTAAGTGTCATTTTTGCATCATATTATTTAAATTAGGGGATATCAAGGGCAAGAGTAAACATCACTCAAAACAAAATTTTTATAAGTAAGAAGGCGAGAGGGTTGAAAGGAGGGTAAAGGGATGGGGAATAAAACAAGTTATATCGTGTAAAGATACAAGATCTCTATGATGAATGTGGTCATCATGTTTATCTAAAATATACCAATAAAATCTGATTGGAAAAAAAGAATAGACATCATTCAAGAACTGAACCTCCTCTTCTGAACAAGGAGTAAGTATATTTCTGATTGATGCAGGATAGCTTTTCATGGTACAGGGACATACTACTTGGATATCATCTTTATTTGGTGAACAGTTTAGGGAATTGCTAAGTAGTGGACTTATAATGGTTAATTTTGTGTCAACTTGCCTGGGTCACCAAAGCCCATATATTTGGTTAAACACTATTCAGAGTATGTCTTTGACAGTTTGTCAGAATCTTATTGAATTTTTTTTCAGTGTTTTGAGACAGGACTTACTATGTAGCCCAGGTTAGCCTCAAACTCATGGAGATCTTCCTGTCTCAGCCTCCTGAGTGCTGAGATTGCTGATGTTTGCCACACCCAGCTCACATTAACACTTAAATCTCCAAACTGAATAAAAAAGATTGCCTTCATCAATGTGTGTGGACCTGATCGAATTTACTGAAGGCTTGAGTAGAACAACCGGGCAGAATAGGGAAGTATTCAATTTCTTTGCCTATCTTTTAGCAGAACATCAGTCTTCTGACTCACACTGGAACTTACCGTTTGGTTCTCAATGTTCTTTGACTGAAAATTAGATCAACAATTCTCCTCACTGTCCAGTCCTTAAGCTTGAGCTGGAACTACACCTTCCCTCCTGATCTCTAGCTTTTTAAAGATAGACCTTGAGACTTTTTAGCCTCCACAGTTTTTTTCAATAATATATCTATACAAATATGTATAAATGCATAAATCTAAATATTCTGTTTGTTTGATTTCTCCGGAGAATACAAAATTATGCAGTAAGCAATCAATAAATATTTACTTAATTAATTACTGACCTATTTAGCTAGAATGCATCGAAGAAGTTAGAGTATGAACCTAAAAAGACACTTTAAATAAGCTGTCTCATTTAATCTTCATAGCTTTATCTAATTGGTACTCTTATTATCTCTGCTTTGTAGAGATGATCACCAAAGCTCAGTGAGATTAGCTAATTCTCCTAAGTCACATTGTTACAATAGCAGTCTTTCCTTACTATTTCTGTTCTTCAAAATCAGAAAAATAATCAGCTAGCAACAAGAACATGCTGGACCTATCATCAGTATATCCCAAAAAGAATTAAAGTCAGTATATTATAGAGATAATTGTATACTCATTTACTGTGATACAGTTCACAATAGCCAAACTATGGAAACAGCCTAGGTGTCTGTCAGCTGATGAATGAATGGAAATGAAAATGTGATACACACACACACACACACATACACACACCCACAATGGAGTACTAACTTAGCCACAAATAAGAACAAAATCATGTCATTTACAAAGAAATAGATGGAACTAGAGATCATCATCGCGTTAAGTGAAATAAGCCAGACTCTGAAAGAAAAGTGTCACGTGTCTTCTCTTGTGTGGATTGAAGGACGGGAAAGATGATGAGATATGAACGTAGAAGGAAGTCTACCAGAGGAGAGCGAGAAGGAAGGAGGAAGAAAAGGAAAGAGTAATATTCAGGGGTAGGAACGATCAAAATATGTTGTGTACATGTACAAAATGCCAACTTGATACCCATTGCTCTATATGACAAATAAAAATAATAGTACTGGGTTTGCGAGTATGAGCCATAAGTGTTCTCTTCTAAACAAACGAAGGTACTGATCGAGCACAAATATTTTCCTGGCTTCAAAAAACATTAGATCAAAAACCTGTGACACTTTCATGTAATTCTTCCATTTTTTTAGTTCTGTAGCTACTTAAAACAGAAAAAAAAAGAAATTAGAAAATCTGAATAACTACTTATGACAACCATAAGCAAAAAAAAAAATGAGTTCAATGAAGCATTTCAAAGTCACCTGATCATTCTCAAAAACGTGGAGCCTATTATATTAGTAACATGGGAATTATGTATTACTCTAGACTAAAATGTCTGTCCCTGTTAGTCTTAACTTAAAAAGCAAAAAACAAAAATTTTCCCCCACAGTTATCTATACCAGAGGTTGATCGATCATTTCTGTAAAAGTTCAGGTAGCAAAAATTTTTGTGTTGTGGGCCCCATAGTCTCTGTTGGCTCAATGCTACTGAGATAGCATGAAAACAGACACAGACAATAAGAAAATGACAGATATGGCTGTGTTCCAAAAACACTGTCTTTCTAAAACTAGAAGGTGGACAGAATACTGGCACCAGTAGTGCAGAGTAAGTTGAGAAAAGTTAGAAGGTATCCATAGTTACAAGAGTACGTCTCAGATGAGGCCTATCATAAATGAATAGAAGAGAAGCTAAATCATTCAATAATCTAAAAGACTGCCACTTTAACACAGGAGCACAAAATGTTGCTTAACACCATCTTTTTTGCAGCAGACTCTTGAACACTACTGGTTCACTTATATAAATCCCATTCTGCTACAAACATCACCCTGCCCTGGAAGAAAGCAAATTTATCACTTTCCCCAAGATTATGGTAACTTGTGTACTGAAGCATCAATGAGAATTACATAATAGTATCTGCAAATTACCTGTTAGGGTATTCCTCATCATTCACTCAATTCTTTAAGACGAATTTTTTCAACAAAGTCTTCACAGACAGAATTTTCAAGTTTAGTAATCCAACTTGAGCTTCAAATTATAATAAACTGCACTGAGACAACATCCAGTACCAATTTCTGAACGTCAACTTCCACCAAATACACGGTCCCCACAGTCTACATAATCCCAACCACAAACCACCATTAAATGTTTTTATTGATTTGCTAGAGTTACTGTAACAAAATATCACAAACTGGATGGTTACACACACAAAAAATGTATTGTCTCACAGTTCTGGAAGCTGGAATTTTGAGATAAGGCATCAATAGAGTTTGTTCCTCCTGAGGAACATGAGGAAGAATTTGTTTAGGCCCTCTCTCCTAGTTTCTAGTGGTTTGCTGATAATCTTTGGCATTCTTTGGCTTGTAAATGCATCTTCCTCTCTGCCTTCATTCACAAGATGTTCTCCCTGTCTACCTCTCTATGTGTCCAAATTCCCCTTTTATAGGGACATTGAGCTTATTGGATTAGGGCCCACTCTAATGAATTCATTTAAAGTTGATAATACCCCAACGTCCTGTTTCTAAGCAAGTTCACATTCACAGGTATTTGGGGTTAGGACTTTGACTCATTTTCGGGAGAGGTAAAATTTAGCCCATAATAGCCATAAAGGCTCCTAAACTAGGCCAATAAAACTTTTTATAATGCTATTTAAAAATTGAACTGAAAAAGTCCTGATAACTAAAGTAGTCAAATGTAAATCTCAAGAGCTATGGGCAACCATGTTTTCTACCACATAGGCACATGTCAGCAGCAGCAAGGGAAGAAAACTAACATGCACAAGAGATGCAGATAGCAACAACGAAAATCAAAGAACATAGAGCTGTGATGGTATTTGAGATACCGTCTCCAATAAACCTCCTTGCTCCAAGCTCCCTTCTACTTTGTGTACCTCTGTAATTTTCAAGCAAAAGAATTAACTCTTTTTAACATTTTTACAATGAATCTTCAAATATCTGTTCTCCACTATATTCAGTTAACAGATTTCGTAGCAAGATTGGATTACATGGAATGCTTCATAATGCTAACAATTCTTACAGATGCATATTCTACCAGAAACAGGATTATAAGACAGCAGCATGTATTTGAATAAATAAATTTTATGTTCAATAGAAATGAAAATATCACTGAGATATTGAGCATTAAGTATAAAAAATGCCAGTAATTGGCTAGGGATGATTATGATTTTGGAGTGGTAATGACACAGACTTTCTGTGAGGGATATAAGGTATTGTTAAATATGTCTTCCTTAACTGTCTTCCTGTAGATTTGCTACATATTTTAAAGTATATTCTGCAAATATGCACTTTCTGGATATATCTGCAAAACTTGTAAAACAGGAATGGTAGAGGATTATTTTTCTGAGAGGTGAGAAGACTACAGAAAAAGAATTTGTCCCAAGGGCAGAAAAAAACTAAAGGTCAATCAGATAATAGTGGTCACTAACAATTTTCTTCAAGCTCAGCCCCATGGAATCCTGAATACTGTGAAAGATGAAAACCGAGGAGAAGATGTAATTTTGTCCCCCTCAAATCTCCATGGGCCACGCAGAGTGCTGACCAGTCTCATTACTGGTATAGGTGTCTGTTATGATTTGGATCTAAATTGCTCCCCCAAAGTTCACATGTTTAGAGCTGGGGCTTTTGCAAGTGATTGGATCCTAAGGGCTCTAACTTCATCAGCAGACTGATCTTTGGGTGGATTCATAATTTACTAGCATTATTGGGATATTATGAAAATTTAGGAGGTGGACCCTAGTTGAAGGGAGTGAGTCATGGAGCTATGACCTTGGGATGATATCTTATCCTTGGTGATTTCCTCTCTTGCTTGTCTTCCCTTTCTCTGCTTCCCAGCTGCCATTAGGTGAGCAGCTCTACTAGACCACGCCCTTGTGCTGTGATATTTCCTGCCTTAACTCAGGCCTCCATCAATAGAAACAGTCAACCACAGACAAAAACCTCTGAAACCATGAGGTAAAACAAATCTTTCCTGCTTTGGGTTGTTTTTCTCTGGTGTTTGTTAACAGGGAATGAAAAGCTGACTAATATAGTAGTTTTGGCAACAGCAGGATGGTACAACAATCCGTTAATTCACATCTAACAAGTCAACCTTGAGTAACCAGAAGATGACACTAGCAACACTGACACCAGTGGCTTCCTGAGTAGGGTGACGTAATTGCCACTTTCAGTGTTGTTGACGTAATGAGTCGAGGAGAAAAAAATAGTTCACCTGATGTGGTAGTTCATAGTGGTATTAGAGACCACCCCTTAGTGATGTTCAAAATTGTTTGAGTGGAATGTAAGGACTGTATCTCCTGAAAGAAGATGGAAGAAAAAAATCAGATTATTTCTGTTTATGACCATCATTATAATATTATTTTTGCCCTTATGTTGGTTTAGCCCAGGAAACAAGAGTTGATGAAAAAATTAATATTTTTTAACAAATACTGAAATAAAATTTTATATATTTTCAACTATTATGTATTATTTATGGTTTTACCAATTTTTAAGTATTTTGATTGCACAAATAAACCATTTTAGCATTTCATCATTTTTTAAAATCACAATAATATTTGCTAAAGTTTCATTGGAACACTACCATCAGTTTAAAGATAAAGGGCTAAACATTAAAAAAAAATCTCCAGTGACAGATTTTGGCTTTTTCTTGTTGTTTAATTGCAAAGGATTACAAGAGAATTTTTTTTAATTATGACTAAAACATCTGAGTGAAAAACTTGATAAATATTTTGAGTCTAAACAAATACTAAATTTTTAATTTAAAATGATGTTATTTTTCACATTCTCAAATGTCATGTGACTAAAATTTCATTTGATTTTTGTTTTGTTCATTTGTTTTGTTTTGCTTTTTGAGACAGGGTTTTGCTATGTTATTCAGGCTGGCCTTGAACTCCTGCCAATCCTACTGCCTCAGCCTCTCAAGTGCTGGAATTACAAGAGTGTAGGACTAGGCCTAAATTCTCATTAATTGTGTAATTCTAATTCCCCTTAAAATTGTGTATATATCAGTAAACAACGTATTCATTTTTTACATGTAACAAATATACATTCATAGGATTTTTTAATATTTAATGTTGAAAACAAAGTCTTGTTAATATTATGCTATAATCTTATTGTTACAAGGATTTAAGGAGCTTCAACAGTTATCCAACTTAGGCCTGAACTTCCAATATAGAATCACTATAAATTTTAATTTTTTAAGGAAATTCTACAGGACACAAGCACCACAGGGTCTTTTTTTTAAAAAAAACTGTTATTTTGTTTTATTTCACTTACAAGTAAGAAAAATAATTTCTAGGGTCAACTAAGTTTAGAAAACTGTTGGTTAATATCAAACAGACTTGAAAATTGATCTTCAGACAATCTATTCTTCTAAAATATCATGTATCTTTCATAGTTTGCCTAAATTTCTAGCTACAGGAGGGATTAAATTAACATTTGGAATAAAATAGCATTCTTTGTCTAGACAAACAACATGGCAGGTGCTGGGTCCAAGACGTCCCTGGGAAAGAGCCCACGTCCTTTGGCTCTGTCTTCCCCACCTCGCTGGAAAATTTTGACAAGTTTTGTGTGTTGCCACTGTGCAGGGCTTTCTCCCGTGCTTGTGCCTTACTTTCATCTCAACTTTGGCTCTGAGAATTAAAGTCCTGTCAATCAACAACATCACATCTTCCAGACTAATATGTCATGCACTATATTTATTATTACTATTTTGAGTTTTGAATTATTCAAGAAAGAGTTGCTAAGGGATTTTTGGGAAATTGTGGTATTTTAGAAAGGATTAAATTACACGGAGATGAAATATTCACATCTTTTCTCCATTTAAATTACAAAGTAATTATAACAGTGACCTTTGAACAACCAAATAGCTTTTTGTGGGACTAATGAGAAAATTAGAGAAAATCTATTTACTTTTCTTGACATGAAAACATGATGTTGGGAGAGGTGAGCACACATTTTCTGAAATATTCTTTCACTCATTTCCCTACGTCATTAAGCATGACTTTTGTACATAGCAACTTCTAGGTTGATTATCAACAACTACTTGCATGAACCACAGTGCAAAAATGTGGTTAGAAACTACCAAGAAAAAAGTGCTTCCTATTTTTCAGCTTTATAAAAAGAGAAAGGGTGTGGTTAAAGAAAAATATATTTTAAGATAGCCAGAGTTCTGCTAAGACAATTGAGCCTAAAAATGGTTGGTTGTCAAAATATTTTAATATCTTTTAAATGAGTATTTTCTAAAATCAAGTGTTTTAGTATATAGAGCATCATTTCTTGTAAGTAAATGTTGCTTCCAACTTTCTAAGCCTCTCAGCCTATGTAGAGGAGCAGAAGGGACAGATATACTGGGGGAAAAAATGTAGAGACTAGTCAATTCTAAGCAGTAAACTGAAAAAATGAACGTTCAGAGATAAATTTTTGAGCAAGTTTTTTTTTTTTTTTTTTAAGAAAAAGGCTTAGAGGGCTGACAATTTAGCTCAGTTGCATAGCACCTGCCTGGCAAGCATGAGGACCTGAGCTCAATTCCCAGGACAAAAAAAAAGAGAGAGAGAAAGGAAAGAAAAAGGTTTAGATGAGAGAAAAGAATACAATACAAAATAAAGGGGAAGAGAAAGAAGGTAAAGAGGATAGAAAACAATTGTAAAAGAATTAAAAATAGACATATGCATGGTATTACTTCTTTTTTTCTTCCAAAACAAAACTAGTTTGAAAAAATGTTTGCTAAGTTATGGGAAACACAATCTGTGACTACTCCAAAATTACAGAATTGAAACTTTACTGTCACCAAAGTAGCACTTTTGTTTCACAATTATATGCCTTGCCTAGCATTTCTAGAACATGATGATCACCTGCTATCTCATCTGCCATCTGATTCCACAGCTTGCTTCCTCGACTTCCTCCACCACAGGGCTGTTTTTCACAGTGGACTATACTAGGCATGAAGTCTCAGAATGCTGGATTCTCTTCAAGCTCTCAGCTTTAAGAGCCGAAGATTCCTGGTTTGTAGGCAGCATGGGGAGAGAGTGGGAGTTCTTTAGACACCCATGTAAGCAGCTGATTCGGACCTGGATCATCATCCCTAGATGCTAAAACTTGGGTCTCAAAGTATTATCCCACAAATAACTTAAGAATTAGAGAAGAAAAAGTTTATGGTCTAACTTGATCTAACTGAGTGATCAAACTCAGCCTCACCAATAGTGGAACAGCCTGACATTGAGCTATGTACTATTTCTGCCCAAAATACCTTAACCTAAATCTAAGTGAGGGAACAATCAAACAAATACAGAATTGGGGACACTCTCCATGACAAGTGACCCGAACTTTTCAATAAAGATAGTAGCATGAAAAAAAAAAGAGAGAGAGAAACAGTTCTGTTAAAAAAGATGAAAGACACCCTACTCAAATGCTATGCATGATCCTGGATTGGGACCTACAAAGAAACTATACAGCTACAAAAGATATTTGAAGATAGTTATACAACTTTAAATAGAGCAGATATGTTAAATGATGTTATCAAGTTGTTATTACTAGTTTTCTTAGTTGTGATAAGATTTATTATATAGGAGAATATCTTACTCTTAAGAGATTCAGGTTGCATACTTGAATGTGAAAGGATGTCTGCAATTTACTTTTGAACAGGTCCTTAGGCCAAGCATGGTGGCCCAGGCCTGTAATCTCAGCACTTGGGAAGTTGAAGCAGAAGGATCACCCATGAATTCAAGACCAGCCTGAGATGCATAGCAAGACCCTGTCTCAGGAAAAAAACAAAGAAAAAGCCACCAAAACTCTGTGTGTATGTGTGTGTGTTTAAATCAAAGGTAGCAAAGTACCAATTTGTGAACTAGGTAGAAGGTATGAAAGTATTCAGTGTACTATGATAAAGTTTTTGTAAGTTTAAAAATGCTCTAAGTAGGAAGTTGGGTGGCAAGGGGATATTGTTGGCCTTAAAGTCATAGAAACCAAAATATTGAATTGGAATTTGTGGTTTGGCCTTGGGCAAGTCACTCCTGCCCTCTGAGCATAAAAAGGATATCACTGACTTGCTCCGTCCCTAGGACTGTTGCAAGAGTGTGTAATGAATGTAAAGGGCGTGTCTGTGAACTATGAACACTCCAGAGTTCTCAGCTGCAGTCCATGGACCAAAGACAAGAGTTCCATGAATTGAGACAGGAAGCTCACAAGTTCTAACTGAGATCTAGCATTTCTGTCAGTCACACAGGTAGGCAAGAGTTAACATGTCACAAATGTAGCACATAGTAAGAGCTCACTAGATGGGATCTGTATTACAATGGTGAGTTTTCCTAAGTTACACGAAGGGTGGTCAGGAAAACCATGAGTCAGTGACAGCTCTTATGATCTTGCGTCCTCTTTTTCCTTCCACATCTGAGAGGACACACCTACTCTGAGCCAATCCTGCATGCAAGACACTCTGTGACTGACTCATGCTTTCCATGGCCTTCATTTGTGCAGCTTAAAACAAAAATTGTAGCAACAGAACTAACGCAGTGTTTTCCAAACTGAACTAACTCATGATCATCGCCGCAAAAAAACTGCGTACTCAAAGCGTCTCCCAACATGACACTCCAGCAATTCAAGGGCTCAAGTCAGAAACTTTGGTATCACCTGGACTCCTCTGCTCTCCATCTCTAATCCTTTGGGGGAATTCTTTTGGCTGTCTTTTTAAAATATATGAAAAGTCCAATATGTCCTACCATCTCCACTGCTACTCCTCTAATCCAAGCCACCAGAGTCTCCCATCCAAAGACCAGAAGAGCAGCTTTTTTTTTTTTGGTACCGGGGATCAAACTCACGACCTCGCGCATGCCAGGCAGGTGCTTAAGCCACTGAGCTAAATCCCCAGCCCAGAAGAGCAGCTTTTTGTCAGGCCTCATTGCTTCTTCTCTTGCTACCCTGGTCCTATCCTCTTTATACTCAATTAGCCTTTTAAAATATGTTGCATCATCTGTGCTTCTACTTAAAATCTTGCAGCTGGTGCCATATCCTTTGGAGTAAAATTTAAGTCCTTCAAATGATCTCAGTGACATTGACCTCAACTCCTATCTCTACTCCCACCCTGTTCCAACCACATCCGTGTCCATGTCATCCCTTGAGCGTACCAGACGTGCTTCTAGCTTAAGACTTTTGCACTGCATGTTCCCACTGCTTTGGGGTACTTTGCACCCAGATATTGATGGGGCTAATTCCATTATCCTCTACTCTCTGGGTAAGCAGTGGTAGGACCTGCCCTGTCAAGCCAATTAAATAGCAACCCACCTGGGGCTAACAATTCCCTTCATCCTGTCCTATCTTTTTTTAACATAATAGTTAACACTTTCTATCTTATAAATAATTTCATTACATGCTATATGTTTCCTTCTGCTACATTACAAGATGCACAGAGGCAAAGGGTTTGTTGTTATTTATTTCCTTGTATTTTTAAGTTACTTACGTATTTCTATTATTCATTTTGTCTTTCCTTCAATTTTTATGTGGTAAAATACATATAAGATAAAATGTATTATTTTAACCATTTTAAGCATGCAGTTCAGTGGTATTAAGTGCATTCATACTGTGTACACACAACAAATTTGTTGACTAAATAAATAAATGCCTCTTGTAAAACTTCATATGTCATCTCTACTGGGATGATTTCCAGATTTATAACTCAGTCACATGGATTGTACTTTAAATTTCCTCAGTTTTAGCTAAATCGTGCATTCTCTTTACTATTTGAAGTATTTGTACTATTTGAAGTATCTGTACTATTTGAAGCATTTTTTTTGCATCTTTGTATGCTCTAGTATCACAAATACATTATTTTTGACATAGCATATATTTAATAAAGTCCAATAAGTGAGTATATGACTGAATACCAGAGTCATAATGCTTAGGTCTCCTTCTACCTCCAGATTTAACCTCTCATGTTTTAGTGCCTCCTTCATATCTGCCAATATGTATTAAAGTTGAGATATTCTGAATAGGAAAATAATAGGTAAGTGAGTTAGAAAATGCATAGAACTATATTTTCCAATACCATAGAAATAAAGGCTTCATATGACATGCTAATTGCGGTATATGTACCTACGCCCAGTGGATGAGAAAAGATAGGAAGCAAGGAAGAATCTAATCGCCACAGTCATATTAAAAATTTGAGGTAAAACAACAGCCTTCCAAGAGTTTGAGCTGTTTGCGAGTCTCCTAGTGCTCTGAGAGAAATACTGAAATGGAAAACCTAGGAAGCCACATTTAATACTCTTCTACCCAAAAAGAAAAGGGAAGATATAGTGCCACACCTTAAGTAGAAGGTCAAAGTGTCTAGAATCCATCCTGTGATACCTATTATTAGTAGTGAGGAAGAAAACATTTAGGATGATGTATGACTGTGTCACTCAAATTTACTTCCACCTAGCTCCTAGGAAATGCTCCAGATTCTTTGGCAGAAGCTCCTGTAAATTAAGACCCAGGCTAACGTTGAGATCCTGAAACAGAGCCGCGAGCAGTGGTGAGGAGGAAACCCTTTCACTCCTCTGTGAGAGCAGAAGGGGTGACAGCTGTAGAGGGAGGAGGGGTAATTGAGACAGAGCCAACTGCACAGGGCCAGGCAGTAGAGGGTGACAGCTGCCACAGGAGAAAATCTCTAACGGCCACTGTGGAGAGGGCATGAGAGAGAAGGTGTGGGGGGGGGGGTGGAAAAGTCCAGGGACTTAAGTTAAACCTTGGAAGTCATTATGTAGCGCCCCTTTCATTTTTCTCCACAGCTATCAGTGTAAGGAAAGGGAAGTACAATTAGACCCACTCAGTTAATTATCACTTCTTTGAATTGAAGCTATAGCTATAAAATGGGTCATTGAAGATCTGTGTGTCCTAACTTATAGAATTCTGCATTCCAAAATTTCACACTGGGTGAATTTTCTCCTCAAACTGTGGGGCAAAGCTCCATGAGCTTAGATCTAAAAAAGTTGAAACTAACTTCTAATGGCTGTTGAACAAAGTAAAAACCATCTCCCTCATATCCCAGACCCTTGTTCCTTGCCCAGTGCCTCTATTTTTAAACACTTCTGTTGTGTTACCTAGATGAAAAGCTGCAGCTTCTTTGGAGGCTAAAGGAGTAGGGAATTGCATGGTGGTGAAAAAAACAAAAAACAAAAAATCTGTCTACTTTCTTAGGCTCCTTCTGCTGGCCACAACCTATACTGACAAGCAACAGACAAAGTTATAGAACATGAACTTCATAGCACTAGGAAAATTCCTGCTGCGTATCTTTCTTTCAAATGCATCAAACTTGCTGAAAGATCTTAATATGTTTTTTTTCACCAGCATTTGGCAATGTGTCTTCTAACTGATTACACTATAGGAGACTGTTCTCCAATGTTCTCTTTAGTTCTGAGAACAGTATCTCAGATCCCAAGGAAAATACTAGCCAGCTCCATGGTCTCCTGCCAGTGAAGGAAATCAGACAGAAGAATAATGTGAAACAGGCAGGCATCCTTATCATGTGTTGCAAAATGGAGAAAAACATCAGTTTTACTCAATGTTTGAATCACAGATTACACACCCCTTAGAAGCTTTGATTCTGAAGAATTCTTCCTGAATTCCTAAAGGATGAAAAGAAGTATTGAGAAAAAAAGATAAAGCTTGTTACTAAGAAGTAGGTAAAATGGCAACAGAAATAAGAAGTAAAAAGTTCAAGATGAGAATGAAGAAAAACTTCAAAATGTGCATCATTGGTCATTTATTATAATTAGCATTTGCTTACCATATAAATGGCCTTATACTCTTGTCTGCCCTCACCTCTCAAAATTAAAAATAGTCTTGCAAATGATGATAAAGATCTGTTTGTTGCCATGCAAAGAAGCCATTTCTCCTTCTTTTTGTCTAAAGAATCCTGATTTTGTGGCAAGAATTGGGCCAGGTAGTAAACAACGTTAGGCTTTATATGGCATGTGTTTCTGTCTCAACTAGTCAATTTTGTTAATATCATAGCACACAAACAGCCATGGATGGTACAAACATGAATGGGCATGGCTGTGTTCCAATAAAACTTTATTTACAAAAACAGACTCCATGATGGAGTGTTTTGTTTTGTTTTATTTCACAGACTACAGTTTGCCAATCTGGTTCCCTTTTGCTAGTGATTATCTAAGCAGAGGCAAATAACCTAGTTCTGTCTAGTAGAAAGTAGGGGAAGTCTGCTAGGAGGTTTCTGATAATAATTTTCTTTCTTAGTAAAAGAAATAGAATATAGAGAGAAGACTCTTTGATCCTCTCCCTCCCTTTCTGATTTAGACACTTGTCAAAAGACAATACTTTCAACATGGCAGCTATCTTGTCCTCAGAAGACTAAATTGGATAACAAAAGCCAATGAGCCAAAAGTAGCATGGCAAAATGGAAAGATACAGGCTTCTCACTGAGTCACTGAACTGTGCAGCCCTTCAGATTTCTTGTTTTTAAAAAATCAGTAAATATCCTGATCATTAAGTCATTGCTGCTCTGGTTCTCTGTAATTTGCTACTATAAGCATTCCCAAAGGATCTATCATCTGTAGAAGCTCAAAATATAAGTGAAGAAGTTTTAATGTTACTGTTAAAGCCTTCTGAAAAGTTTTTTGGTTGGTTTTTTTTTTTAACTAGTTTTGTTTTGCTAATTTTTTGTGGTTCTGGGGATTTATTCTAGGGTTTACATAAACGAGACAAGTGTTCCAGCACTGAACTACACCCTTGACCCCTGCTTGTGTTATTTTCTACCATAAAATTGAGTCATGAATGCCTATAAAAGGAAAACAGAGTAAAAAGAAAAACACTACAGAATTTCTACAGTAGAATCTATATTTGTTATGGAGATTGTACTAGTGCTGACTATGGATACCATGGAAGAATTACCACTGTTATCAAAGACATCATTTTACATATGGAATAACTTTAGTTATATATGTGTGGTCAGAGAAAAGATATTTATTCTCTATACCAGGATTTGCAAACTACACACCATTTTTATTTGTAAATAAAATTTTAATAATAGAACACTGCTGTACTCATTTATTTATATATAGTGGGTCTCCCTTATCTGCAATTTTGTTTTCCATAGTTTTATTTACCCACTGTCAACCATGGTGTGAAAATAGTAAATGGAATATTTCAAAAATATAAATTCATAAGTTTTTCAATTGCTTGCCGTTCTGGGAAGTAAGATGAAATCTCGCACTGATCCATCCTGCTTAAGACATGAATCATCCCTTTGTCAAGTGTATCCATGTTACTTGCTTGTTAGTCATTTAGTAGCATCTTAGTTATCAGATGGACAGCCACAGTATTATAGGGTTTGTATTCAAATAACCTTTACTTCATTATTACTTATTGTTAACCTCTTACTGTGTCTAGTAAATTGAACTTTGTCTTAGGCTCATGTATATAGGACAAAACAGTCTATACATAAAAGTCAGCACTATCTAGTTTCAGTCATTTGCTGGGGATTTTAGAGCATATCTGCCTCAGATAAGTGGGGAAGTATTACATTATTAATGGCTGTTTTGTGCTACAAAGGCAAAATCTGAGAAGTTGCAGCAAAGAATACATGGCTCAAAAAATCTAAAATAATTACATCTGGCCCCTTACAAAAAATGTTTGCTGACAGTCTAGACCAGTTACCATCACCCTCTATTCTAGTCCCTAGATTTATAGATTCTTTCCGCAATCTTTTCATATCATAGATGAAGAAACAAAGTCCTTGAAAGTGTAAGTGACTTAGGTCATATGCAGAATGAGACTCATTACATATTTATAAAGAATGATCACTAGATGTTACACATCAAATGATCCTGATTAAAACTGGTAGTCTTTTTATGTTTTTTAAAATACTTCTTAATTCCTAGGTTTTCAGAATTTTCTGTAGTTTAAAAGGGATTTATTCTTTTTTTTAGGGATTTATTCTTTACTAATATAATCAATAAGCTGTAAATAACATTTTGTTTTAATTAATAAATGTTTACTCTTTGAAACAGAACTAACATAATTTCTGCTGTAGGTAGTAGCCAATGTTCCATCTTTACCTTCTATCCCCTTTACTTGCTGTGATAGTGAATTATGGAGTCAACTTGAAGAAGAAACACCTAGCAGACTGGCTTAACACAGTGCTGGGTGCATCTGGATGATTGAATTACTAAAGGTGGAAGACCCACACCAACTGCGGGTGATACCAGCCAATAGGTTTGTAGCTTGGATGGAATAAAAAGGGAAAGAAGAAGGAAGTCTTGCTTTTGCTTTTTTGAAGGAGACATTGCCTTTGGACATCAGTCTCCAGGCTTCCAGTGTAGACTGTTCAGCCTTTCAATGCACAGCCTTCAGCTTCTTGATACGGATTCACAAGGGACACTACAGTGAGCTCCAGGGCTTTGACCTATGACTGGATCCTCCGGCTCTCCAGTACACGCATTACCCTTTTGCACTCTTTCATACCTGAATCTGCAGCTGGCCATTGTAAGCCCACCTTGCAAGCACTTTATGTATTATACAGTAAATCTTTTCCTCTGGTGAACCCTAACTGATATACTTACATTCCTCTCCTCAATAAAACATTCCCTCAAATAACTAAACCTGAGTCCAGTCAATTTGCCTCTTTAGAACAGAGCCAGGATCTTGGAAGTAATAGGGGAAAAAATGATTCTTAAGTGTCTCACAATGCATATACTTGAATTCAAGTACTTTAATCAGAAGAGAATGCCTACAGCCCCCCAAAAGAGCATCCTTGCTACTATTTTGGGGGAAAGCATTTGGCTAATAATATAACAGAAGAAGAGAACCAGGAAATTGGGGGAGAAAAAAGGGAAGGCTGTAGAAAAGCAGACAGACAGAGGGAGAAAAATGATTCAGTGTAAACAGCACGATCAAGTAGGCAGAAACCTGGATCTAAGATGCAGTTGTATGGTTAATAGCTTTTAGATCTTGAACAAACAAGGGAACTTCTTCAGTACTCAACATAGTAATCTATAAAATGAATCAGTCATCCTAGATCAATGTTTACTATATTATGTTCTAATGAAACAGTGATTTTTACGAGATGATTCAGAGAGGTGCCTGCAAATAAGATTATATAGTAAATGAAATTAAGAAATGCTACGTAACTTTGCATAGCGTCTCCCCATCAGAAGTTTAGAATGTTCATTATTATGAGAAAAGTTCATAAAAATACTGAAATAAAATGTTAAGCCGATGTGCATCCTAAAGTTACTGAATGATGAGGCCCACTCTTTTATTTTTAGAAATAACTATTAGCTCAAGGAAAAAAAAATTGTTTTCATAAGGCACAGTTTGAAACCCATAACCTAGATGATTGAGTTCCTTTTATGTTTTTAAGGTACTAGGCATTTATTTTAAAAATATGTATTGAACACCAATTACTATATGTGTAACTATATGTGTAACTATAAGTATTGTTCAAGGCAATTGATGAAAGACAGAGACAGTGACAGGGAGAGAGAGACAGGGAGAGAGAGAGAGAGAAAGAGAGAGAGAGAGAGAGAGAGAGAGATTTGTAACCTTGTGGACATATCCAGTATCAAGAAGACATCACATAATATATATAATGTAAGTTCATAGAGTGCTAAGATCGATAAACACACATTAAGCATAAGAAGAAAATAGACTAGGAAAAGATAACAAAAGTAAGCCAATTATGAAAAGGGTCCAAAGAAAGCTCCTTTATGGAAGAACTATCTGTAGTGGGTGGGACATGTTAGATTGTGTGAGGATGCCACAGGAGAATCTGGAGAAGAGCTTTATGATAGAGCCAACAGTCTGTTGGTAGGGTAAAGAAAAGCAAGAAGGCCAGTGTAGCTAGAGCAAAACTGAAGGGAGAGAGATGGAAGTTGTGATCAGACAGGTGGTAGGGGACCATTTTATGTGAGGTCTTGTTGGGCATGGAATTTTCTCTGAATAAAGCAGTATTCAACTTGGATAGAGAATTTAGAACCAAGGAGTGATAAACTATTACCATTCTTAATGATAAAAGCTTTCTTCCTAGAATTGAAAAATAAGACAAGCACATTTATTCTTGTCACTTCTATTCAGCTATTTACTATGGATTTTAGTGTAGTGAGTTAAGAAAAAAATAATAAAAGAATAGATATTGGGAAGAAAGAAGTGAAATTACCTTTATTGTTAGCAACATGATCATATGTATAGATGATTCTAAGGAATCTGTAAAAGAAATTATTAGAATATGAAGTGATTAAAATCACAAGATATGTCAATATTCAAATGACTAACTGCGGTTCTTCATACTAGCAACAAATATTGGGATATAAGAGAATTAAATATGCCATTTATAGAATCAAAAACATGAAAAGATAGAAATTTAGTAATAGATATCCAGGACCTCTACACAGAAAACTAAAAAACATTGCTGAGAGAAATTAAAGAATACTTATATAAGCAAAGAATTAAGATGTTCATGGGTTGACAAAATCAGTATTGTTAAGATAGAAGTTCTCTCCAAAATTATCTAGACAGTGTAATCTGGATCAAAATCCTAGGGATTTTTAAAAAATTAATCATCTGATTCATAAATGTATATGGAGAAGCAAAAAAAAAATCTAGACTAGCTAAAACAATCTTTAAAAAGAACAACAAAGTTGGAAGGATTGTATTAGCCTCAAGACTTACTGTGACGCTAAAGTTATCAAAACAGTATAGAATTAGTGTAGGGACAGATAATGAATCAGAACACAATCAAACAAAGCCACAATTACATAGATGGTCAATTGATTTTTAATCAAGATATCAAAACCAGTGCAGTGAGCAAACAAAAGTCTTTTTAACCAATTGTTCTGGGACAACTGGATATTTTTATGGAGATAAACCTACTTCATATCATGAACCAGAATTAAGTCCAGATGGTGCTGGTGTGGCGCTGCCTGTCTATAATCCCAAAATTTGGGAAGTTGAGGCAAGATGATTGTTGTGAGTTTGAGGTCAGTCTAAGCTACATAGTGAGTTCCAGGCCAGCCGGAACTATGTAGCAAAACTCTGTCTCAAAAAGAACAAAAAAAATTTAATTCAAAACAGATCAAAGACATACACATACACTAATGCCATATAGTTTTAGAAAAAAGGATAACAGAAAACCTTTATGACACAGAGTGAGGCAGAAAAAAAATTTAGCAGAACACAGAAAAACTATGAAATAAAAAGCTGATAAATTAAACTTCCACAAAACTAGAACCTTGACTTTTCAAATGGCACTCATTAAAAATAAGCAAACTGAAAACTAGGAGTAAATACAAATTTGCAAAACATGGCTAACAAACTGTACTTGTATTTGGAATATTTAATTAAATTCTACAACTTGACAACAAAAAGACACAAAAACAACAAAAAGACAAGCAACTCCTATTTTAAAAAATGAATAAAATATCTAGACACTCCATTAATAGCAAATAAGACCATCATTAAGCAATAACTTAAACCTAAATTATATTATATTGCATATCTATTAGAATAACTGTTATTTTTTATTTCTAATTACTAATCCATTATATAAATACATCACAATATTTTCTATTAAAGATCACCTAGGCTTTTTTCACCTGGGAATTTTATAAATTTCTATGCATCTTTTATAAAAACACTTGCTATAAACATGCATTTTTCTTTTTCTTCAATAAATATATAAAAGTAGAAATTCTAAGTCATCTAATAGGTGTATGTTTAACTTTATAAGAAACTGCCAAACCATTTTCTAAAATCGTTATACAATTTTAACCTTCTATCCATGGCATGAAAAGGTGCAGATCACTACAATCCCTTCTCAATGTTTAGTATACTCGGTTTTTCTAACTTTAATCATTCTGATATGCAGTGCAATCGAAGAGTGAACGTAATAAACAAAAATGTCATTGCACATAAAGAAGGTCATTTCATACTAATAAAGGCATCAATTCACTAAGCAGACATACTAGCCCAAACCTTTATGTACCTAATAACATTTTCAAATGTGTGAAGAATAAAATTGATAGAACTTCACAGAGAAACAGCCAAATCACAATTACACTTGGAGATTTCACTATCCCTCTTTTAGTAATTGATTTTAAAAAACAAGTGGATAAAATATCTTGCAGATATGGAAAACTCAAATAATATTGTCAAGCACATATACCTAAGTGATAGTTTCAGAACCAACAAAAGATAACTTTACAATTATAATTTTTAAAAAATACCTATAAAGGGGTCAGGGTTTTAGCTCAGCGGCATAGGCGCCTGCCTGGCATGTGCGAGGTCGTGAGTTTGATCCTTAGTACCAAAACCAAAAAACAAAAACCACACCTGTAAGTACAGATCTGTCAGAGAATGCTGAGTCATAATGGTTCCACACAGTCCACACTGAGGACAGCGCTGGCTGTGCTTCTCTCATTTAATAATTCCTCTGCCTATCAGGACAGAATGTGAGAACAACAGTATTTTAAATAAATAGGATGTCATTTTTCTTACAAAGCAGCAATGAACCAGTGTTTTCAAAAACAAAAATCTCTGTGTTTCTCTTGATTTTTTTCCCTATAAATGTCGAGCCATTTTTTAAAAAGTATTTTTAGTTGGGCATTGCGGTGCACACCTGTAATCCAAGCACTCAGGAGCTTGGGTCAGGAAGATCCCTGTGAGTTCAAAGCCAGCCTGAACCACATAGCAAGACCCAGTCTCAAAAGACAAAAACTAAAACTAAACAAAAACATTATTTAAAAATTTTCAAAAGCTGCAGTGCATAAAGCCATGATGATCACAGTTCAATGGGGAAGAAGGAAGAAGCTGGGAAGAATAAAACAGTACAGTTTCAGTCTCTTCTTATCAAAGATTAAAAAATAAACATCTCCCAGCAAAATTCCTCTCAGGTTTATTGGCCAGAATCAGGTCATGTGGCCATGACCCCTAAGGGAAGCTGGGAAAGGAAAGGGAAAACCAGGATTACTTTTAATAGCTTAAATCAGTGATTTCCAATATGTATGTCACATATATAACATTCAGGCCAGCATTCTTAAGTGAAAAACAAGTGAATTATTTTAACCTAATTGAACAAAATATATTCAGAGTATTACTGTTTCAATAGGTCATCAATATAAAATTATTAATAAGGTATCATATTTTTTATACTTAGCTTTTGAAATCCATATATGTTTTATATTTATCAGTTTAGACTAGCCTTTTCTCATATACTCAGCAGCCACATGAGACTAGTGGTTATATACTGGAATTTTATGAAATAGTCAAATATCCCAATTTAAGAGCAACCACAATCCACTGCCTAAGATAAAACACACTGCAATAAAATGAGGTTTTCTTAATAAAGAAGGAGAGATCTGGAGTGGATTGGAATATAGGCAACTAAAAATGACAGGAGCACTGATATTATTACTGAAATTATTATTGATTAGCTTGAATTGTCACATAAAATGAAATTACTTCATTTTTCATTACATGTTCAGGGAAATCTACAACAAACAGACAAACTCCTTCTGGAAACTTGTTGTACAATTTAAAAGGAGTCTTAAATTCTTTAGAAGACTCAGTCTTACAGTTGGGCTCATGTCTTCAGATTTTATTCACTGAAAACAATGTTGGTTTTTGTTTTTGTTTTTGAGACAAGGTCTCACTAAGTAGTTCAGGCTGGTTTCAGTCTCACTATGTAGCCCAGTTAAACTCACAGCGATCCTCCTGCCTCCTGTCTCAGCCTCCTGAGTGCTGGGATTATATTGTACACCACCACGCCTGGCTGAAAACGTTTATTAATGACTTTACAATATTTTTTCAGTCTCTTCCAAGGCTTCATCCCTTCTCTGTGACCTCCAAGTCTATGCCATTTCCTGGGAAAGAAATATGTTTCTGTTTCGTCCCACCTTCCCATCCCTAAATCTGGCTGCCTCTAAATCTTCTTTCAGGTAAGCATTTCTCTAGCTCTATATAATTACATTACGTACTTCCATGGCCTCTTGTTGCCCTCTTATCATTATGCTTACTGCACTTTACTATAATTATTTCTTTTATTATCCATCTATCTCAATATATGATATGCCTTGCATGGTCTTGTCTGTTTTGTACTCAGGATGAAGCAGACTAACTACTCCATGTTGAATACTTACTTATTGAATGAAGGAATAAATGAAATGTTACATACTATATTAAGCCATGGAAAACAAAAAACTAAACACAGATCTCAATACAAGTGAATAACACAACACTATGATTAAGGCTACTACCAAAGCTTGAAAAAGATGCTGCAGAAAACAGAAGAGATGAGTTTAAACCAAATCTAAATTTTGTTCACTATGGAAAAAGAACATTCCAAGCAGAAGGGACACTAATCTAGAAAAAGACGTAAAATCCATAGTCAAAGCAATTAGAATGGGAAAAGGTGATTGAAAGTTAAAGATATATCATGAAAGGAGGACCAATAAGATTTGATGAGAGACTGGAGTTGAGTGTTGAGGAAGCAGACAATATCCAAGACAACTTCTACATTTTTTTACCTTAGGCAAGAAGCCTGGGGTAATAGTATTCATTAAAGAGAGATTAAAGGAAAAGTAAATGCTTAAACAGAGGAGAAAATTATCTAAACTGAAAACATCTGGAATTCTTGGGTTTGGGGAAACTTGGGTATAGACAGCTAGGAATTCGAAACGGAAGGCGTATTTGAAAGGATCAATAGTGTACACATCACTGAAAACCGGGGTACAAATGAGATGGAGCCACATGGATGAGTGCCCACAATAGCATGGCATGATAATAAAGTAAAGCAGCCATTTCTTTTTTAAAAAACAAAATGACATCATTTAGACATCCAAGGGAGTGATGTTTTTCCCGGATGAGTCACCGCAGCAGTCCCTGTACGCAGGCTGACTATGCCGCTACTACTGCTAAAAATACATTTAAACGCTCTTTTTTTAGAGGCATCCTTTAAAGAGAACAAGATATTCTTTTGAAGATACTCAATACTGGCTCATCATCAGTGTTTCTGAATGAATCTGATTAGCGAACAGTGAGAGAATTCCAAGGTAAGTCTGAAAGAGAAGGTAAATAAGTGGTCATATTATAGAAGGTCATTTTTTGATTCATTAAACAAAAAAATCAGTAAGTAACAAGAAAGATTTTTGTATGAGTTATAGACAGAATCTTAAAGCAATCTTAATTCAACAAACACTATGCACTACCCATGGGCCAGGCATTAGGTTACATTCACACAGTGCCAAAGGGGACGCTCCTATTGCGTTTTAAATTCTAGTAATATCAAGGGAGTAAACAGTTTCCCAAGTTGCCTCCTTTGAAAGACATAACTGCCTGGAAGAGCATTAGGTCTTTCTGGTTTCCACATGGTTGGGTTAAATACCGCTTTTCTGTGCCCCTAAAGCTCAAGGTGTTTATCTCTGTGATAGCATATTCCTGTGATGCTACCTGTCTATTTGCCTCACAGGATGTTATGATTACCTCCTCCTATGCAGGTAATAGCAGGTAATAAATATTTTTGATAAGTAGGTGGGTAGATTAATGAGCAGTAACTAAGTAAATGTATACTGTTATAATATCAATCATTTTCTGGCTCTTATAAGCTGTCTTCAGAGAGGGCTTTGTTAATCAGCTAATATAAATAGTCCCATATATCACCCCAGCAGTCTCTATCTCTGTGCTTGTTTTACTTTTCTCCCTAATATTTATGAATATATGGAATTAGTTTTATCATCTGTCTTTCTTGTAGGATGTAATGGGAATGGTTCATTTTATGTGTTATTTTGACTAGGCTAAAGGAGAGCTAGATAGCTGATAAATCTGTATTTCTAGGTATGTCTCAAGAGTATTCTGGAAGGATGCACATCTGAATTGGTGAAAAAGTAAAATAGATACCCTTCAGATACAAGTGAACATCATCCGATCTTTTGAGGGTCTGAACAGAACAAAAAACAAAGAAGGGTGAATTTGCTTTCTCCATTTGAGGTGTGATGTCCACTTTCTCCTACCCCATATACTGGAGTTCCTGGATCTCAGGATCTCAAACATAGCCTAGGATTTACACCACCAGCCCTCGGTTCCTCGACCTCAGAAAGAATTATGCCACCAGTTTTCTTGGTTCTGTACACAGCAGACTGTGGGACTCAAGTCTCCAAAACTACATGAGCCAATTACCATAATAAATGTCCTCATATATACATCTGTGTATACCTACTGTTATGGCTGGTATCTAGCTGTGCCCTGGAAGCCTCTTGGAGTCATCACGGGGGGCTGGATTAGGGTGGCCGATGCTGGGATTAGCCTCACCCTTGGTGTGGGTGGTAGCTTTCAAAAGGTGGGCAGCATAGATGGAATGTAAAGGGAGAGAGAGAAGCTGCTTTGCTAGTTTTCTGCCTTGTTGCCTTCTGCCTGTTTCTCCTCTACATTCCCCTCTGCCGTGTGCCACATTGTCTTGAAGCCCGCTGCTGGGAATGAAATCTCTATGCACTGTGAGCCGAAATAAACCTTTCCCCCTTTCACTTGTGGTGTAGGGTATTTTGTCTCAGCCAAGAGAAAAGTAGCTAAGACATTTATCTTATTGGTTCTCTTTTGCTAGAAAATCTGACAAATAACAGGAACCTTTCTGAGTGCAGTGACCTTGTTCAGATTGTTTAGAGATGTATCCTCCAGTATCTAGAAGAGTTGCTGACACAGCAGTGTGTAATAAATGCAGAATACATTACCTTTAAAACTTAGTGACTTAAAACAACCACTGTTTTATTGTATCTCATGATTTTATGGCTCAGCCAGGAGGGCAGGGCTCATCGGGGAAAGCCCGCTGTCAACACAGGCACTTTGCTCATATTCAACGGATAGATGGCCTGATCTCTTTGCTTTTTTCTTTTTTTTTAAATTTTATGAAATTCCTGATACTTGGGCAAAAGTGACGTAGAAGACTGGACCTAGCTGGGTCTGATGACCATGGGGTTTTCACATGGTGTCTCTAGCGTGCAGGGTGCTGGGCAGTCAGATTCTAAGGCAGTTGCTGGGAGCTCCCAGAGTGAGCATTCAGAGATATGTAGGTAGAAGATACAAGATTTCCTGATACTCAGCCTCAAAAATGTCACCTGTCATATTCTATTCATCAAATAAGCTCCTAGATCTCACGTGTCTTCAAGGGAAGGAGAATTCCCTCTCAAAAAGGAAGATTTGCAGAACCTTTACGGGCATTTAAAAGCTTCTACATTCATGAAAGGGGGAAAAAAACGAGTATAAAAAAATGGAGCCCAAATCTAAAACAGAACACTGATTGCCAAACAAGCCAGACATAAATAGCCAGAAGAAAAAAAATTTACAATGCATAATCTATTTGCCACCCAAAAAGATCAAATTTTTTAAGGGAGATAAAACCCTTGGAAAATGTCTACAAAGATTTAATAGGTATTAATTTATTGAGTATTTCATATGTATTCTTGTTCTCCACCAACCCACGGGGCTCTTGAAGAAAGCATTATAATACATTGTAAGGCAGCTTTGAATGAACTGGAAGGACCTATTTTACAAACATGAAAAGTATACGAGATTTATAATCAACCCTATGTCATGAACCTGTTTCTTCCTAGTACCAACTGTCCAGTTGTAGCTAAGTTATTTAACCTTAATTATTCATCTGTGAATTAGAGATAGTAATATCTAATTGATAAGGTACAGTGACAGTTAAAGGGAATAAAGTGCCTAGAATAAAGAGCCATCATCTAGATTTTAAAAGTGTTAGTTCCTTTCTCAAATACATAACTAGTGCCCTACTTCTGGGGAGAATCAATCCCATTGTGTCCCAAAATTTCTCAGAGGGATTTCTCATGACATAATTATTTATAGGGAAAAGAATGCTCCAGAAATTTAGATTTATCTACATCCTTAGCTAGTTCAGTGTCTGCTTTTCTTTGTGTGAAGAATGAAATTCCCTAAACAAAAAAAAATTTTTCCACTGACAAATTAGTAGTTGTCAACACAATTTCCCATTGATAACAGAAATAGCTTTAAAAACTGCTTACTTAGTATTTGAAATTGGAATTATCTATAAAATAATATTTTCTCAGGAAAGTGCTCCAATATCTAGTTCCATGTTCTACTAAATAACATAACAAAGAAATTATGGTGTAAATGTATCAGCGTTTCTTATTCACAATATCACCAACAAACTTAACATGATTTTTTTTAACCAATAGTGTATAGTCATGGTTTTTTAAGAAAATAATTTTCTTTTCTACAGCTAAAAGAAAAAGATTGGCATTCAGCCACTTATAGCTGTTATGTCCAACTAGTTACACTACTATTTTAAATCTTAAATTAGCTACTTGCTTACCAAGTAACAAGGAATATTGATTGCATTTAGCATTGTTTATTCCTATACTTTCTGAGTGAGAAATAAACCCATGAGAAGGCAGTTCAAGAATACAGAACATAACTGCGTCATTAGATGATAGAACTAGAAGAGCTTGTAGGACCTAAGGAAAAAGCTTAGAGCTCTTGGAAGAAAGGAGAGGAGGAAACAGTAGCTGAAGGTCAAGGAGAATAATTCAGGATAAAGTCTTAAACAGATGCAGGGTAAATGCAAAAGGCGAAAATAATCTTGACTTCTAATAATGCTGTATTTACAAGTGTCACATTTAAAGATCAGAATAGCTTGCTCACATACGTTTTATAGTGGCTTATGTTTCTAAAATAAGAGTTTTAAATCTCAGACTAGAAGGATTTCTCTAGAGCAACTGCATATGAGAATGACAAAGTAAGGCAGATATGGGTGAGGAAACAAAGTCTGAAGATTCCGATCTTCTTGATAATTTTGAAAAAGCTTATTTTTCACAAATGAGAACAGCAGAAGAACCTAAATCTAGAAGGGAACAGATTTTAGCAAGAACATAAAGGAAAGTATGAAATATGGAGGAATTTAGCGTTTGAGAAAAACAAGTCTCTTAGAGAGAGACTGCATTGTTGACCCACAATAGAAAGGATGCCTAATAAAGCCTTTTATGAGCAATGACTCTAAAAGAGTCACGAATATTTGTTAATTATATAATAATCACATTTCTAAAAGCCTCATATGAATTAGCCAGTGGAGATCAATTAAGAGGATAACAGTTTACTCTTTGCCCATTTAGTTTATCAGCAAGTCTGGCAGCCAAACACGGAAATTAAAAAAATAAGAAGAAGGAAAATGGACTTTTGGCCATGGAGGTATTAAAACTTTATCCCTCTTTACAGTCATGGAAAATTTTACACATCATTATACTTCGGATTTTGGAATTGGCACATTTACTAAATGAGATACAGGAGGAAACTGGCATGAGGGGAAAGTCTGAAAGTGACATGTCATTTCAAGGCCCTGAGTCATCATCCTCGCAATAATGTGACCTGGTCAGTTGTTACACATCCTCTTTTTTGTTTTAAAGGGCCAAACAGAGAGGTTAACACTTACCCAATAGAAAATCATGAAATGGCAATGGAGGTATAATATTATAATGAGTCGTTTTGGAAGCAAAGTGCTACAATACATGTATCAATATAGAGGAGCTCTTTATGTGTTCTATGATTTGAGACCCCCCCCCAAAGGAGCACATACTCTCTAATCAAAAATATGTCTCCCACTGAATGAGATGTCCAAAATTTGTACCCTTGACTGTTTCTTTCGGTTTATAGCATCAGAAGGAAGGCCCTGGTTTGACTGGGGAAAGAGGCCAAGGTACCACACAGGGCAGAAGGCATTTGGGCAGTATAAGGATGCTTAGCATTCAAAAACTACAGAAAGAGCAATAAGAAGAAACAGTTCCAAAACATAGTTTTCTCTATTATTGTCCAGGAGTTTGGCCCAAAGGAAATGAGTTTGATATTTTTTATCCATTTATCTTATTCAGTAAATTAGTCATGAGAGGCCTCAATTATTTTTGCTTCTTACTGAGTTATGCTTTGTGTATTTATTATGAAGACTTTGTCTTTTTTAGAAAGTGATTTTGCCATTTGAGTTCTTTCCAGATCAATTTTTTTCCAATTACCATTAATGGCAATTGATTGAATGTGTCAATTTTTAGCTTCAGATGGACTAAATGCCTTAGTGGAGAGAGATTTATATCAAGTCCAAAATATATTTTTTACCCAAATCTTTTGAGTTTTGTCTGATAGAGTGGTTATAGTGACAATATGAATATAATGTGGAAAGTATTACACAGAAAGAATGTTCAAACATGTTAAATATATGTCTTACATATTGCCCAAGAATCTGGTATATGGAGAAAAATTCTGTTTCTTCCTTTTAACCTGCTAGCCAAATTGGATATTTTTGGCCTCAATTATTTTGTTCCTTATATATAACATATATTTATATACAAACACGTTATCTCTCTTTTTCTCCCAAAAGACATTTGTCTTTTAAAGATGTCTACTTGTGTCTAGACGGTACAGTTCGTACCAGAATTCTACAGAGCCAAGCTGCTTAATCTTTCTCCTCATCTCCATCTCTGCCACTCCTTCCAGGTTTAGAACCTTATCACTTAAATGCTTGCATCACTGACATAGCCTAGCCTTCCTGGAGAGTTGTCTGAACTCCCACCATCATTAAATCATAATACTGTTACAGGCAGCTGAGTTAGATAGAGATATTATAGGCAGTCAGATAGAGCTATACCCTGGAAGGAGCCAGTGCAGGAGACCAGATACCTTACAACTGTGGGGGAGACAGACACTTCCTCTATGGGCCAGATCTCAGTACAAAAGACCAAACAAATGCACCCACATCCTAAGGATAAATATCAGGAATTGATAATCTACATAGGTCTTTGTCACCCTAAGGAAGCTAAGAGTCACTAACCCAACCCCCTACAGGCAAAGGCCCTGTCCGTATACAGGGCCGCTTGCTACGTGACTGGTTTCCTCATTTGTCCCTGATTTAGTCAGCTTTACCTCAGCAATTATACTCATAATCTTATTGTTTGACCATAGTTCTATCCCACCTCATACCCACCTTGCGAGTTCCCATTTTTTCCCACCTTGGACTGGTCTCACCTTGTGGTTTTGCTGTATAAAATCCCTAGAAAAGACGGGGTTCTTGGCAAGCCACTTGGGACCCCTTCTGTCCCTCAGGCAAAAGCTTTCTTTTTCTCAATAAATATATTCTGCTCTTAACCTCTGGTTTTCCTAAAATTCATTCGTTGATTTTAGAGAACACAAACTCATACTGGAGTTTCTTTCCCCTATATCAATACTATTGGAGTAATTGTTAAAAATAAAACTGGTTCTGTCACCTACAGCTTAAAACCCTGTGACGACTTCACATTGCCTCTGGGATAGTTTAGACTTTTGACCATTACATAAAAGATGACTGAGTGATTTGTATTCAATCTAGAGCATCGCAGAATTTTAAAGAGAGGAGGCAAGTAGATAAGGAAAGAGCGGGGGAGGTCTGGCCCACAGAGGAGGTATCTGTCTCCCCTACAGTTGCAAGGTATCTGGTCTCCTGCACTGGCTCCCTCCAGGGTACAGCTCTAATAAGCAGGGAGGGCACGGAGGGAGTCACCACAAGGAAGGCTGAGGGAGCTGTCTACAGACAAAGGGCAGGTTCTGCCTGATATAGGCTCTGATGGGGAAGGGCTTTGGTGGCTGGTGTGAGCTGATTTATTTTGAGAGAGTGCAGGGGATTGGGTAAACCTTTATATTCCTGAGCTTTGGCAGACTTTTGGGAGGGAGAAGCCATAGGGGCTTCTGGGAAGAAGCAGGTGTGCATTATCATGACACAGCTTTGAACCATTGCCATGACGATTGTGCTGTCTCTCAGATGGGGGATCTAACAAAAGACACTGGCTCCAGCCAACCTCAACTACATTGCTAAATCTAACTTTCGGTTACATTCTGTGTTTCAACCACTGTGGATAACCTCTAATTTACATAGAGCTTCCTCACACCTCTCTACCTTTACTCTACCTTTACTCTCTATCTCTACTCGAAATATTTCCCCTTGCTTCAAACACAGCTATCACCACTTTCTGAAACAGTTCTGGATGTCTTTTTTTCATAAATGTCTTTAGTCCCACTATTCCACCTGCCTCAATGTCCTGAATTGATTCAAAACATGGATGTTTTTAATTTTCAGGAAGAGACAGAAGTCTCATGATGCCAGATCTGGTGAAAAAGGTCGACGGGGACACAACATGATGTTTTTCGTGAGCCTGCCTTTTCTGCTGGACAGCATCAGGCAGCAGCATTCACTGTGTTTTTTATCACAATTTCACACCTTGTGAAGACACGAGTGAGAACTACCAGAACTGCTTCAGAAAGTAGCAAGCATGATGGGACAGTATGTTTGAAACAAGGACAGGTATTTTGAGAGGCACTAATGGCAATGTGTCTTTTACCATACCTTTTAAAAATACCATAAATAACTTTTAAATGTTCATTGTATGTTTTGATCACCCCTTGTGCGTCTTCTTCCACATGTAAAGCCCTCACCTCTTAATTCTCATGGACAAGCTAAGTTTTCAAAATTTAACTTGCGCATCATCTCTGTGAAGCATCTGTGGTACACAGAGATAACTGAAACTTATCGACTAAATTAGAATTACTTCCTTTCTTGTTTGTTTGTTTTGATTATTCTTACTAAACTATGAGCCTTGCTTTTCTCTTACCTACTGTATTATAATGATGTCTGAAAAGTAGCTAGGTACTACATGCTGAATGAACATGAGAAATCACTTTTATTAAGCAAATTACTTATGCATAAGGTATGCTCGTTTGTCTATGTGAAGTATCTATTAGGTTTCTACTGGTTGTTCACAATGATTTTTATCTGTTACCTTATAAGCATCAAATATCGAAATATTCAAACTGCCATCTTGCTTTATCATACCACTGAAAGGAATGTATGCTGAGTACTATTCTCTCCATTTTGGACACGAGCGCACAGGATGGATTGGAAAGAATTTGTTGATTTGCTTCTTGCTTTCTTGAGTATATACTACGTCATGGCTCCTGAAATGACGTCATGTAGTTTATGGCCTGCAAAGTTTCCCGTCTATTAAGTGCCTACATAGCTTGCTTCTGTGCTTACTGCCCGTGTGTAATAATTTAAATAATGGTAATTCTCAGCATTTATTGATAAAGCAAGACTTTTTTATTGTTCAGATTTATAGATATAAATTTAAACTCAGTTATTAACAGGAAAAGTACGAGCGTTTAGCTCAGTGGCTTAAGTGCCTGCCTGCCAAGCGTGAGGTCATGAGTTCCATCACCGGCACCAAAAAAAAAAAAAGTATGTACTTCACAGTAATTTTAAATTTTCTTGCCTTATACCTTCCAGTTATCACTAATTTATGTCTAAGTTAATTAAATACAAAATTGCTACACACTTCAGAAATACTTAGAGTCTAGTGTATGTGTATCAATGTGCCTTTTAGAATCCTAGAGATAACCATATTAGAGGGTAAATTTACTTTAAAAATGCTCACAGTTTATCTAAAGTGCTATTTCTGGATTTTAGTTTCAGGTTTCAAAGTGCAATAACCTCACTATTTTGCTTGCAAATGCATTGTTGTTTTATATCTATATATATGAAGCATTTCATAGGCTCCATATATAATAAGTGGCTTATCCCAGATGTTAACTTTTTAATACTGCTCAACAAAAAGCAAAAAGTGGAACCTGCCTTCTTCTGATAAACCCTGGACATTAATAACATGTCCTCTGAATTAATTCTGTTAATTGCGGTTCTAAAGTTCAGCATGGTCACCTGGACTGTTTAATTAGTTCACAGCTGAACAGCTGGGATAACATTTCTTGTAGCGGAGGTAGCTTGGTATTCATTATTTGAGCTCTGGTTCAGAGTGCAGTAGTCATACACTTTCTTGAAAAATGGTTTATCTTTGTTTTCAGGGAAGACTATATGCTGTCTTGATTAATCACTGCTTGGAAACGTTTGCTAATTTTCTTGCCGTATCTGTATAGCTGTTGCAGTGGCCTTAAATTATAGCAGTCTTCTAGCTATAAAAGGATCCTGTGTCATCAAAAAACATTTATCAGAGTTATTGGTTCAACTAATACATGTTACACAATTAGAACCTCTACTATTTTAAAATTGTTTAAACTTTTAAAATCTTTTAAAATGCTGAATATAAATTAACACATTGAAACATTTCCTTTGATGCTACATTAACTACATTTTCCAGTAAATCATATCACCTTTGCATATGATAGAGAATATGAACACTTACTCCAAAATGTGGCAGAATATGTGGGAAAATAATACGTTTAACACCTAAAATTGAGTATCCATCATAAGGAACTATACTGTACATTTTCATACTTAAAAGAACCCTAGAAAGTTGTTCCCATTTTAAATAGAGGAAAAGTGCAGAATCAGAGTAAAGAACTAGCCCAAGATCACACAGTTGATAAATTTCAAAATTGTGGTTCAAATCCAGGCCTAACATCTAAACTCAGGTTCTAAATGTCATATCCTCTTCCTCGGAGTCAAATTTAAGCTTCACCTTTTCCACAGTAATCTTCTCCATTAGTTTTAATTTGATCAACATGAATTTATACCGTAAGTATTGCATTATCACATATGTTTATATCTCCGTGGGATTATTTTTCTTATTGTTTCATGCTTGTCTATACTAATATGTGTGTATATTCCCTAAATCTAGAAACTGTGTCTTCTTCTTTTTATGTCAGCAGAGCAGAAGCCACTGTACGAAAATTATAACAACTTGGGTCTGGCAAGCCATGGCCGCCCCAGGGCGAGAACTCGCAGCGTCTCCTGAGGTCCGCGCCATGTTAAGCAGCTGTGAGCCTACTGGCTTGCTGGCTGAGAATCAAACATCCCACACCTCCACCCCCTTATCTCCTCACTGCCCCCCACCCCATTAACAAGTGGGAGCCAGAGATCTGAGCATCTCTTGGGAGGTTGACCATATGTAATAGAGCAAATAGGGGAGATTTCCTTCTACCATCTCTTTGAAGGCAAATATTTTTATCACTGTTTTGCTTTGTCCTGATTAATGGTATTGCTCTATTCAATATTCTGTTCTGATAAGTTCTATAATATTCTGTATTTCCTTTGATTTTGCTATACCTGATTGAAAGAACAACTATTGTGAAGATAATGAGATATACCATAGTATGGTACCTATTACTATTATCCCGGTAACCTGCTGTGAAGTTCTGTACCAATTTCACTACACTGTCTCAATTGGCTTTATTCCATCTTGTTCTGTTGTATTTTACTACCTTCAAAATAATAATTAAAAAATTAAATAAGCAAATTATAACAACTTGTTACCTTGGTGATGTTAGGTGTGATTATACAGATCATTCACTTTCACACTGTACATATCTGTATTGTTTGTATTACAAAGAAATTGCAGATACAAATATATAGGTAATTATCTTTGCCTAGTATTAAAAATCTAATAAGTATTCAGGGTGGAATGTGTATTTTCAAAAGTACAAAGCATACATACACATTTAATAATGTCCCTAGTTTTGCTATTTAAATTATTTCCTGATAAAAAAGAATTATATGAAAGTGGTAATTCAATTATTTTTCAATTATTATAATAGTAACGGATAAGGGTCTAACATGTGGAGAAAAATGTATAAGGAACATAAATAGGAAGAATATGAAGTTATTAAGTGACCAACATTTAATTTTTAAAAACATGAGAAATTATAAAGGATATTGAGAATGGATATTATATGGAAATATAAGAACGGATAACCAGAAAAAGTTATAAAATGTATGCAAAACAAGCATGACAATGATAACAGGAAAAAATACAACCGTACTAAAGAATGTGAGAAAAATAAAAACATCTTTACTTAGACCAGGAGTCTATGTAAAAACATTAACACAAATGCCAAATGTCTTATAGGTATCTAATTAAACCAGTAAGATAATGGAAACCCGAAGGGAATTTAACATAATCAAGTAAAAATGATTCTCGGCAGATTTTTATGTAGAAAATTCTTGTAGTCCCACAAGCAAGATGCTACTGCATAAGAAAATCTGTTTTCCTTGGTAAATACTGTGCTTGTTGGTGGAGTAATTTCATATATCATACTATCTTACATTAAAACAAGGCATTTGAGAAAATGAAATTGAAATGTACAAACATACCTAGTCCTTGGTGTTAGGATTGTGATTAATGGTAAAATGGAAGGAGGGCCAGAATTTGGAAATGAGAAAAATCAGAAACAGAAATGGAGAATCTAGACAAAGCCAGGGAGTTAGCCATAGGGACAAGTTTTCAAAAACAGGCATAATTAAAATTCAAAATGAGCCAGCAAGGTTAGATACCAGGCAACAAACAATCAGAAGTGACCGTAAACAGACGTGAGAAGTCTAATCACTGGGTCCAAAACTGGGTAGGCAAGAAGCAGATTGTACAGTTATTGGAGTTCAGGACAAACAGTGAGAACCTAGGGTGGTCGAGTTCCAAAACAGAAAAAAGAAAGAAAGAAAGAAAAAGAAAATAAAAGAAAGAAAGAGAAAGAAAGCAACTAGCAGTTGGCAAGTGATCTCATACCAGAAAATTCACAATGGTTTAGAGTCAGTAGAACAACTTGATTCTGTGACAACTGTCTCGAGGAGTTTCTCTATTATTGACATAAAGAAATTTTGTAAAGAGATCAACATTTGTAGGTCTGGACAGTAGGAACAAAAAGACAAAACTGACCAGACACACTTGGTTGCCAGGTTTTCCTGGTGATAAGCATTCAGCAGTGTTATCTACAGAATTTCCAAGTAGGGTCTCCCTTCCTATCTCCACCACAAAGTAACTCCTTGTCACCTCAGTTTTCTCCTTGGAAAACTACCTGTTTTTTTCATATGATTTATGATATGCAATGGCTCAGTCTTTTCCATTGTATTTGTGTAGGTTTTATGGTGGTGGTGGTGGTTTTGTTTTGCTTTGCTTTGTTTTTCCATACAGGATTACCCCAGGTGGCTCATACTGGCTTTGAACTCACAATCTCCTGCCTCAGTTTTTCAAGGAACTGGGATTAACCTCCTGGGCCACCACATCCAGCTCATGTGATTATGCTAGTTCTAAGGACATTTGGCTACATATTAGGTTATGGCCCCACGTGCAAATGAAGTGTTTTTCTTCAACAGGCAATTTCAACAACCTCCACACCATACTTTTTTCCTAACAATATCTGAAGCAGATCCTTTAACTTTCTGTGTCTTACAACTATGGAAATTTAACATCATTACTGTTAAACTTGAATCTCTATTTGACCTAAAGGTATTTGCCCTCCCTCACCGTCTGTATATATTAGGGAGAAAAGAGTGCTCAGTATTTGAAACTTTAGTTCCGTTTTTCTGTCCCTTCTCAAAACTGTAGCTCTTCCTCTACAGAGAACACAGAGGATGAGGAAGAGAAACCCGGGAAGTCTTTTCTTGGCTAGATTCCATTTATAATCTGTGTAATGGTTGACACATTGTGTCAATTTAAGAAGTTTACAAGTTTAACTAAGGGACTCAGCAGGGGGCCAGGGTTCTCACTTTGCAAACATCCTGATCCTGTTCCAGAAGAGGAAGCCCAGATGGTGGGGTGTGGGTAGCCTGCTTACAATATAGGGGAGGAAAAGAGGCTTGCTCCCCATTTTTGCTCTTGCTGCTTTTGCCGTCTTCTGCCACCGTTAACGGTTGTCCCTTGCCAAGCCACCCTGCTTTGGAGCCAGCTGAAAGCTCCACAAACTGTGAACTAAATAAACCTTTCCTTGCTTAATTTTGTGAGTCAGGTGTTTTGTCCCAGCAATCAGAGGAAAGTAACAAGACAATTTTCTGGCAGTCAAACTTTCAATGTGGCTGGAATCCAGACACTGACTCTTAAGGGTGTATGTGGGAGGTCTCAGCAAGGCCTTTCCATCTTGCTTCCTATCACTGAGATAGGCTCCCCCCCCCAACCTCTTGATTTTCTAGCCCAGCTGTCTTCCATGAGCTGCTACCTAGACTCTTCTGATAGGTGCTCTCACCTCTCCAGGAGCCATTTCCAAGCTGTACCACAAAGAAACTGAGGCATCTATGCTCAGCCACATGATGGGCAGAGATAACTCTGCGACCACTTCTGCACTCACTATGATACCTCTTTTCATGTCTTTTTATTCTGATAAGATAAAGCAAGTACTGATGTGCATCTGTTGCCTAGTAGGCACCCACCCAATGTATGCGGAAACCCCCAGGTTATGAGTGTGAGTCACCTCCTTAGGAACCTTGATTCCTAGGTAAATGAGAAGTGTGTTCACTTAGTGGTTTCCTGACAATGTTTAATTTCCCTTTACCCTAATATGATGGTATAGCTAAATATGGAATTCTAAGAAGGCTAGTTTCCCTAACAATTGGTTTGTTTTTGGATTTTGTTTATTTAGGTGGTATAGGTGATTGAACCTGGGGCTTCTGTAGTCAGTCACATTCCCAACACTTTGATTGTTTGACAGGGTCTCACTAAATTGCCCAGGCTGGATTTGAACTAGTGATCCTCCTGCCTCAGCCTTTCAGGGCTGGAATTACAGGCATATATCACAATACCTGGTTCTCCTAAGGACTTTGAGAAAGATCTTTTTTAGTCTCTTCACCTCTATGATTGCTCATACAGAGTTAGCTGTCATGTTAATTGCTTCTCTCTGTGTTATCCTCTCTTCTTTGTCTTTGGTGTTATGCAGCTTCTTATTTCCAGACTCAGTAATTTACTGAACTATTATCTGTTACTTGCTGCTCTACCTTCACATTCTGTATTCCTAACATTACAGATTGTTTTGTTTTTGTACTACATTTTATATAGCATTGTTTCCTATTTGCCACAGAATTTATGACACTACACACAAACATTTGAGAAGTAGAATTACATAATGCAGAAAATCAAATCCAGTAAATCCAAAGGACTTCGATATAGGAATTCTCAAAAATGCTCACCAAATGAATCTGTGAAATGAACTGAGTTGTGTCCCATCAACATTCATATGTGGCATCTCTTACCCTCAGTGTCAGCCATAGTCAACCATGGACGGAAACCTGTGAAGCCATGGGACAAAACATGGCCCCATCTTTTTGTAGTTGTTTATTTCAGTATTTTGTCACAGTGATGAAAATGCTAACACATTGTTGTTTTAGCCAGCCACTACTGGATTTTGTTATGACATCCAGAACAAATGAGCATCATCTGATTATCAAGACCATGTCCATATTTGCTAGGAAGCTCTGCACTAAAAATCTTTTGAACTCTTACCAAATGTCACCATAACAGGAACATCTGAGCCATAAAAGAATGTCATGCAAACTTATATTGCTACAAAATCATACTCTGGCTTTATGGGACTTGAATATCACTTTTTAATCTTTTGCTCATTCTTCAGTTTCTTTAATCTACCCATTCCAGTCTTTAGCTTACTAAATTCTGACTGGTGGATATAAGCAGTTATTGTATAAGGGATATTAAGATTGGTATTTATATGGCTATATTATCCTCCCTCTAAACTTCACTTTTAACTACTTTCCATTTCTTTTTTGTCTTTTCTTATGCCTTAGAAAAAGAAATGTTCCTTGTTCTTTCACAGTGAATCCCCCTTGCATGTTCTAGATCCCACCTTCCTATTATATCTTCACCCACTTCCAGTAGTTTTTGAAGTGCTCCTCGCCTGATCCTTTTTTTAACCCCACCATTGCAAACACAAGGGTCAAGAAAGTAGCTTGCAGGGTTTGTTTTTGATGACTGGTGAATTGGCTTCTTTCCATCATTTCTATCTGGAAGGGGGAAAAAATGACCCTGAAAGAAGTTCCCTCAGGTCATTAGAATAAAACAATAAGGCTGTGGATATAAATTTAGAATTCATCATCAGAGAAGTGATAGTCATTTGTTTGTCCATTCCTATGAGCCAATTTTTACTTTAAGCACTTATTAGGTGCCAAATTCTGTAGTAACTTGCATAAGTGCTTAATAAAAATTTCTTTGTATAAATGAATAGATGAACTCTCACCTTGATGCTAATGCCTCTTAAACAGAATCTTGTTTTCCTACTGTGGTAACCTCAGAGGACATTTATCAGGATTAACAAATACATGATGAATAAATGAATAAGGAACATTATCCTGCTTCTTATGGCACTGAAAATGGGTGAACTTTATAGAAATTAGTATAAAGAAGTTTACAAGTACCAAAACTTGCTACTGGAAATTGCCAGGTGAACAGAGGGAATGATTAGTAAAGAGCACATGAAGAAACATGAGAACAGTGTGGTGGATCCACCTTTAGGAGGAATTAACTAAAGGGACAGTCTCAACCCAAAACTCTGACACTGTAGACCCAGAGGGGTCTGCACTGCTAACTTCAAAGAGGTATTTCTTCTGTGTACCCCCAAGGAGTTCTGAAGAAAGGGTAGGCAGCAATGAAGAATTAAACAAAGATACAAGCACTAAAATCACCCCCTTCTAAATGTAGGATTTGCCATCAGTCTGAGGAATCTGGCTGGTTTTCTAATTGCTAGCATGTATCAGAGATAGTGGAGCAGAAAGTCATTTGCATGAATCAATGATGGCTGTGTTCAACAGCCTCAACCACCATGCCATTACTCCTCTGAACTTCTGATGTCAGAATAACCCCGACTCACTAAAGCTACCACTAACCTAGTTTGGGTTACTTTTAGCCATATGCAAGTCTGATTCAATAAATTTAAGATGTTATTTATCAAGAGAAGTCCTAGAATGTACCAGTAAAATTAAGTCATGAGCAATAGCTAAACTTGATTCACTTTATAGCAGAAAATGCTACCCCAAGCGAGTCTGTTAGAATTACCCAGTTAGCAATTCCTGTTACAATTTCTTGTTATTTCTGTTTCTTAGATAGGGCTGCTCAGTGTGACACAAAGCTGGTCACTATGATGCATATTGTAACCAATCAAAGAGAACCAATCGAAGAGAGCCAAATACTCCACCTCTGCATCTTCCCTTTACAATTCAATAAAACCTCCCTTCCGAGCTTTCCATGCCTGATATTTTGAGGAGTAATTGATTGCTCGTCATGCCCGTCAATGACATAAATAAATCTACCTCCAAATCCTGGGTGTCATTTTGTTATTTCTGCTTGCTGTCGCACTTTAAGAGGATGACAAATACTGTCTATTTTACAGGAAGCAAACACTTCTGTTCTACAATAACAACCGGTTTGACCAAACATGTATATTTTCTTTAAAAATTTTTGCAGTATATTAACTTGGTAATAAGGTAATAAAACTTCTTTCATGTTTCTGAATAATAATGGCATTTATTAAGCATTTATTACACATCAAATAATGTGTTAACAACAGTATAAGAAAAACTCACCCCAAAACAACCCTATCTATCATTGTTAAGAAACTAATGAATTCTACTTATGTTATGATTTGATACATTGTATCAATTTGAGAAGTCTAGTAGCCTAAGTAACTCAGCAAGTCTCCTTCCCTGTAAAGGACATGCCTTGTTACCTCTTTAGGATGTGGTCCATTGTGTCAATTTGAGAAGGTCAGAAGTTTAACTAAGTGATTCAGCAGGGGGCCAGGGTCCTTACTTTGTAAACATCCTCAGCCTGTACAAAAGGAAGGCACAATAATGGTGTAAGTGCTACACCCATCAGAAAGGTGTAGCCTTTCTGATATGAGAGGAAAAGCCTTTCTGATATCAGAGAAAAAGAGGCTTGCTCCCCTTTTTGCCTTTTTGCTCTTGTCTCTTTTGGTATCGGCTGCAGCCACCATCAATAGTTGCCACTCAGCCATGCCACCCTGCCTTAGAGCCAGCTGAGTGTGTACCGAAACCTCCACAAACTGTAAGTTAAGTAAACCTTTCTTTCCTTCATTTTGGGCACCAGGTATTTTGTCCCAGCAATGAGAGAAAAGTAACCAACACAACTTACAAAGGCTAGAGCTGGCAGAGGTAAGTATGTTTCTTGGATATGTAAAGTGTAAGGAAGTAAGAGTGATAAACTTGTTCCTTCCCAGGTATCTTTCCTGGCATTTCTACTACATACTTCTCGTTAAATGATGACATGAACTGTTTTGCATCTTTTAAATACAAAACTTTACCATTATGTGACTTGAAAATTCTTATTTGGGGCTGATTTGTAATTATACTCCATTTAATTCAGCAAATGTAATGTTTGTTACTAGTAGATAATGGTTTCTATGGTTTCAGCTAAGTACTGTTTCTCTTGACATCTTTCTTTCTAGAGATTCAGGTTAATGGAAATTAAGTACACATACAGTACTATTTTTTTATGCAGTATTTAATATCCCTTTACTTCTTCCCTCTCTCAACCAGTCAGTGTTTAGCATATGATTTTAAGAATGACCGGGATCAGGACTGACAGATTCACATGTGCACAAATGTGTATTTGGGGAAAGGATGTGATTTTAAAAATATGCTGGTGTTGGTGTGCCATTTTTTGTCTTATTGCTAGATGCATGTGACAGAATTCTTGACAGAATAAAGATTCTTAGGTTTCCCTTTGCACTTAGTTACCATGAGGACTTTAGAAAACTATATCCATGGGTTATACATCTTGAATGGATCAACTGACCACTAAAGATGTCAACAGTTCAGATTTAACCGGCTAAAAACAATATACTTTCAAAAATTGCCAAATATATTATTTTTAATATGCACTCACTCAATGTTGAAATCCCAAAATAGTGACTTGTCATAGGGTTTGCCTTTTTGTAAGTTTTGCATTGTAACTAAAAAGCATATTATAAGAACTTTGTGAGATCATTTCAACAATAAATTGTACTTTATTATGTACTGATACACCTCTAAGTCAATTAAATTGGTGGAATAAACTATATCTAAGATTCAAAAGATACTGTATCATATATAATCACATTGTTGAATTCAGGCAACTTTTTTTTTTTTTTTACAGAAATGCTAACTAAGCAATTTAGTGTTTTCTTGGTTTTTACATTGAGAAATATGCCATTCAGGAGGTTTCAATACTTACCCTGTGGGAGAAAAAATTATGTGTGTGTGTGTGGTACTGGGAAATGAACCTATATTTTTGTATGTTTAAGGTAAGTGCTCTTACCGGAGACATATCCCCCAGCTGTTTTTTATTTTTATTTTGAAGCAGGGTCTCCCTGTTACCTAGGCTGTTCTCAAATTTGTGATTTTCCTGCCTCAGCCTCCTGAGTAGCTGGGATCACGATGCGTATCACCACTCCTGGCCTGAATTCTGTAATTTAATGCAGTTATTTCTGTATTCCTTTCAGCTTTTATTTTCTATTTGAAAAATGAAAATATAAAACTCAAATATAATTATACTATATAATTATCTTAACAATGAGACCATAAATTTTTCACATATGTGCCTCGTATTTCCTTAAAATACACATATTCAGAGATATGGTTTCGCCGATGGGTAATTTACACACCAATACATAATATTTTATTGAAATCATATTCTATAATGAAGCTGTTCAGTTACTTTCATAACCATGACACCTTAAAACCACGTATTTTATAATTCAGAATGGTAACAAAGTGAACAGATTTTAGCTTCCTCTAGTATCCATTTTGCTAGTGTACTATAGAAATGATTCATACAGTACTTTAATGTCAAATTACTGATTAAAATAGAACGCATAATTCAATTTTCTATTGTGACTTCCTTGGAGGAAAAGCTGGAGAAAAGCCAAGGATTCTTAAATGTATCTGAGCCCCTTTGAAAAATATTTCAGGAGAATACTGGAAACTACCTAAGCAAAATTTAGTTAATTTCTTCATCTATTAAGCAGATTTGAAAGTGTCAAGAAGGGCTATTTATTGTGGTACAGCAATAAATTTATCTCTAACAGTGATTAAAGAGAAAAAAATTGCTATTACTCTGCTCAGTGCTGATTTTGCAGGCCAAGGGCACAGCTCAGAGGGCTGCTAATGTCTAACGTGGTTAAGTTAGATAAAAATGAAAAGCAATTCAACAGGATTATTTTGAATTGTTTAAAATATTTTACTTCTAAAACCTTTAAACATTCTCAAATCAGTATTAAAAGAGAACATGATATACATAACAGTACTTTTTTATGCTTTTGAGAAGACTGCACAAGTATCAGTTCTCGAATTGGGAGAAAGAATACTGCTGAACTTAGCTTTTTGTTCTGGTTAAGGACTATCAAAAATAACGCCGACAAAGTGTGAGCGAGAAGGGATGGTTCGTGAAAACAATTAGACGAAGCTGGAGCATGTCATTTCAGTTAAGATACAGGTCTTTAAACGTATGCATGTGCGGATAGGCAGGAAAATCCGTTTTATTTTTAAAAGTAGACGTCAAGATGAGTGGTGGTTTTTTCCCCCTAATTTGCAAAATCTCTTGAAGGTTGGGGCAGCCAGTCACCTTTTAGCATTTAAACGACTGCACTACCCCGTCTTCTGTTTTTCTTCCCTCCCTGAGGAAGTAAAGGTGTCAGGCTGAGATGCTACAAGTGACCTGGAAGAGCCACCAGCCTGGTGTACGTAGAAAAAGCATAGGTGAAGCAAGGTCGCGAGGGTTTCGCGCTCGGCCACGCAGGTTGTGGACGCCGCTGTGGGCGCGCGGCCCGTCGGGGTGTGCAGCGGGGACCCCGTCCCGCAGTCCCGGGCCCCGGAAGAGCGCCGCGTGGGCCGGCGCCCGAGGAGGCACTCCCGCCGCCGGAGTGCGTCAGGGCCCGGGACGGGCGGCGACAGGCGCGCGGGCGGTGGGCGCAGGGGCGCGGCGAGCAGCCGCTGCAACGCCCACCACGCGGCGCCCGCCGCAACCTGTCCTCGCCGGGAGCGCTCGCCCTCCTCGCCCTCACCCATCCTGCTGCAGGGCCCTGCGGGGCGCGGGCCGGGGGCGACTCAGGCGGCGTTCCCGTGAAGGGCGTCTGCGACAGTCCCCGAGCTCCTGCTTCCACACATCGCGGGAGCGGCGCGGCCCCGCGCCCAAACGGCAGCTGTAACTGACGGAGGCACCGCCCCCTCCTCCCCCGCCGCCCCTTCCCCCCGCCCCGACACGTCATGGAAACAGGGACGTCAGAGGCCGCCAGCCAATCACAGGCCTCGGCAGGAGGGAAGGGGCGCTGGAGGGGGCGGGGGCAGCCGCGAGCTCAGGCGCTCCGGGAAGGAAGCGCAGGAGGGGTGTGCGGAGGCACGAGTCCCTCCCCCTTCCCCTCATTCCGGCCACCCTTTCGCGACCGCGCGGCAAGTTCCAGTCGCTGGGCGCGCACTCGCCAGCCGGGGACGCGCTCGCCGGGTCCTCCCCTTATACGCGCTCTCGGTGCGGCTCGGCTCGCAGTCCCGGTCCCAACCGCGCGTCCCCTTCTCTCGCGCGCGCCCGCGCCCGCCCTCAGGCTCCCCGCGGGTCGCGTCACGTGACCGCGCCCAGCCAAGGCGGCAGCGGCGGCGGCGGCGGCGCGAGCTTCGGTGGCGGTGGCAGTGGCCGCGGGAGCAGCTGCGCCGCCAGCGCGGAGCAGAAGGCGTGCGGGTGTGGAGAAAAAGGTGCGCCAGGCCGGAACGGGTGAGCGTCCTCCTCTCCTACCCCACCCCGGCGGGCTCGCGGGCCCCGGCCCGGACAGCGCGCAGCCCCTCGTGCGCGGCCGTCCGTGCCCGGTGCCGCGGGCCCCGCCCCGTGTGGCCGAGCGCGGCGCCCCCTGCCCCGCCCGCCGCGGCCGCTGCGGATGGCGGCGCGAGGCCGGGAGCTGCCTGTGCGGAGCGCGGCGCCCTGAGTGCGCCTGCGGACTGGGAGGCGGGTCCTGCGGGGACGCGGGCGGCCACTCGGCGGCGGCGGGCTCTGGGCGGGGGCTGCCGGGCGCCGCCTCCTCCTCCGCCGCCGCCTCGCGGTGCAGCGTGAGTAGGGAGCCCCGGCTGGTGGACGCCGCACCCGGGCTCGGCGGCCGCGTCCTCCCGAGGTGCAGCCGCGCCTACGCGTGGCACCCCGACCCCGCTCGCGGCTGCGGGCGGGGAGCCTCAAAGCCCCTGTGGTCTCCTTGTCCTTCCCTTCGGGAAATGGTGCTCGCTGCCAGGCGAGGTGAGCGGCGGGGGCGGTCACCTGCGGGGGTGGGGGACGAGCGGAGGTCGCGGCGGGGTTCCGGCCTCCGAGTACCCGGCGGATCGCGGCGGCTTGGGGAGAAGTTGGCGCGAGCTGCCGGGCGCCTCCCAGGTTGTCTTCGGCCCGGAGATCGTAAAGGTGAGCTTGTTCCTCGCCGGGCGCCCGGCGCCCGGTCCAGCTGGAGTCGTCGCCCCTGGCCCGAGGCCCAGGTAGCTTCTCGAGTACACCCGCGACTCTTTGACTTCACCGAGTCGCGTCGGCCGCGCCACAACCCATCCCGCCACCGGTGGCCCCCGCCTCGGCGCGTGGTTGACCTTGAGGGCAGCGGTGCCCTGCACTCCCTCTTCCCGCGTCCGGGGAGAATCACCCCTTTAATCCCTGGCTTCGGCACCCCAGGCTCGCGACGGGCGGGGAGCGAGGGCCCCTCGTCCGCCCTCCCCCGGGTGGTTGATGGATGTGTGTCAGACCGGACGGCGACTCCCTGGGAGTTGGAGAGCAGTCGCGCTTTTCTCCCCACGTCTTTCGTCTGGGTCCTCAGGGTGGTCCAATTTGCTTGTTCTTAGTTTAAAAGAAAAACGAGCAGAAAAAGAAAACAAAATCCACGACACCCCATCCCCTTTGCAAAAGGTCAGTAAGGAAGAGGACGATGTGCCGGCGGCGGGGTGGGGGTGTGCTCGCTTTATGCCATCCTGCTGGAGAATCCTGTGGCTGAGCTAGTTAGCGAACCCTGGGTCTGCGCCTCGGTCACCAGCCAGGTCGGTCTCTGTGCGCCTTCCATTCAGTTTTCTGCGGGACTCGCAGCCGTGGGAGTGCTCTCGCCGGGTGTGGTGGAGCGGTGCCCGGCGCGGAGGTGTCGGGGTGGGCTGAGGGGTCTGCAGAAGCGCTAAGGGCTCTTCCCTCCCCGCAGGCAGGATTTTACCTTCTGCTCCAGCATAGAAAGCTGCACACAGACCTTTGGTTGCTGTGCATGCTACTTTTCTGGATTTATTAATAATCTAATGGCTCCTGTTGGTATCGATTGCTATGCCTGATACATTAGTTACATAGATTTTTTTTTTTTCATACGTGTGTAGCTGTATGCACATGTCTGGGCTATTTGCCTTTCAACATGGAAGCCTTTGTTGTGTTTAACCTCCCCCACCTGAGGACAGACTTACTTTAAAATAGGGCTCTTGTTCAGCGTGGTTGTATTTTGTAAGAAGTACTTGTAAGGGCCTGGTTCGAACGAAGCTCTCTCCGGGCATCCTTTTGGATGGTGGCCCGCGAGAGTGAATGGAGGGCCTTCTCTTGCCCTGCCACCAGCCTTCCTGAGGCAGACTCCCTGAGCTTGTGTTTGCCGGGGCGGATTGGGGGAAGTAAGAGGAACTGGACAAGAATCTGGTTTTTATACTCGTGCTCTTCATTTGGGTCCCCTTGCCCCTATTTTTCTTCTTCCTTTTGGTGAGTTCAAATTTGAAGAAAATAGAGACAGTTTTTCTTATTGGGTGCGTTTGAAGGCTAGCGAATGAGTGGGTCATTTGAAGCATGATTTCAGGGGCATGTTTTAGTTTCTACCTTGCTTTAGATAAGATGGTTAAATTGCTGTAATTAAGGGTGGGTCGCTGTCTTGATTTTGGCTTGGGTGTAACTGCAAGGATCTTTGAAAAGTAACTGTTATTTCCTACCATATAGTCTGCAAGAGTGAGTCACATTCGGGTGAGTTGAGGACAGAGCGCCACCTTTAATTTAAAATTTTGTGACTTTCTTTTATCTAAATGATGAAAATTGAGAATACTCCTTGATTTTTGCCGCAGTTGTCATTACTGCCATCCCCATTTAGATGTATAAGGAAGGATGTGCATTCATTTTTCTATATTTTGTAATTTTTTACTCTTGGGAGGAATTTCTGTAATTTTGTGGGAAAGTATGGTTTCTTAATTAAAGCTTGGAATCCAGTGTAGCTTTGTGAGATGAAGTGAGAAACGAGATTTGATTTGTGTTTTTGGTGAAATAATAGGGATATTGATAGTCTGGATCTGTTTAAGGAAAGAAAGAAAGAGGTAGCTGCATTGTGAATGTTTAAAACTAGCCGTTCTACCAACGAAGGATATCTAAGAGCATGGTAGTAGTTTTACAGACTTTCTAAGCTGCTGAGCTGTTTCCAGGTTCTAAAATAGACTCAAAATTAGTAAAATGATTAACCTTGCCTGAATAGGTATATAGTAATTCTTGTTGTCTTTATATACTTACTTGCCTTTTATGGTTTTACTGAGAGTTTTGGAATTGTTTTAAAATAACCCAAACACTTCTGGTAGGAATACTGCTTTTTTAAAGTTAATAAAGACCATATTTGAAAAACTGGTTTTTACATATGGCTCTTCTCAAATGCATCTCCTATAAAAATAAATGGAGTGTTTTTCTCTTTAAAAGAATGCTGTCGTGAATGACAGCTGAATTGGTGAGATGTCTCTGCCTACTTGTTCCTTCTCCTTTCCCTCCTTCCCAAATAATGAATTTTAAGGTACGTAGTCTTTTTAGGCACAGGATAATTTTGATTATTGTACTATAGCTGTAACATGAGGAAAAAAGCTCTCAAATAATGGATAAATTAACAAAGATAAAAACCACAAGATATTATTGCTGTCCTATCAGCTGAAGTTTTAATTCAGCATTTATGATTTCTTAATATACTATAAAACATTGGCCATTAAGCCAAGGATGTCTTTATTAAACTAAAACAAAAAATGTGTACAAGGTAAAAGATGGCTTATGTCTTGACTACTATGTGGTCTCAAACTGCAGAATGTAGGCCCAAACTAAAGGATGTTATTTACTACTAGGTTGATGCATGGGGGATAATTGCATTGCTATGTATACAGTATGATGATAAGACTCTTCTATTTTGGAATTTGACAAACTTGTGAAGTTCATTTTGAATGAAATCTCTTATCGTGTGAAATGAGTTTTAAAAGGAATGACCCCTTAAAACTTGTAATATGGAATGATAAAAAGTATTTGCTGTTTTTGTCACATATAAAAAGTCAAATGATGTTTTCATTGTTGCCTTATTAAAATTTTTTGTTGTAGAAATTGTCAATATGAGAAAGTAGGATCATGAAGTAGAATTATGAACTGGCTATGCAAGAAATGAATCTGTTATAAATGGGCACGAAGGACAGATAACTGAATAAAATTCTTATATTCTATAGTTTGTGGCTTACAGAATATACTCCATAGTGTCCTATATTTATTTGAATCTGAAACACCAGATTTCTTTGTTCTTTGTTTTAACATTGCTCTTATAGTCCCATCTATTTTATGGTAGATACCTGAAGGTAACATTTCTCAAATTTTGCTTTTTAGTGCCTTATTACATTATAGTGATTTATGAAGTTTTTCAGAATGTAACTGCTCACTTGATTGTCACAGTAAATACGCTTGTCAGAGATGAGTGACTTGTGGGAGGTGAGTGACGTAGACAGTTGTACCCCGCCCCCACTGCCCACTGATAGGTAAAGTGATTTATCTAGGCAGGCCTTAAGGTCATGCAGGTAGCATCTACTAGATCAGCCAGAACTGGACTTCAGGTGGCTTTCTAATTATGCTCGGTGTTTCTCCCATTATACATGTTTATGTAAGTGTGTCAAAGTTACGTAAGTATATGGAAACTCAGCTTCTGGTGGGTGCTTATTTAATTGTAGAATACAAATAGTTTTATTTGGGTCCTGCTTTATAATTTAATCATTGCCTTTATTTGATGTAAGTAATTCATAACCTCGATTTACTTAACAGCAGAGTATATGAACTTTTGAACATAGTTGAAATACTGTATTTTTAATAGTATGAATTTTTAAAGTTAAGAATTTTGTTTTCAAAAGCCTGTTGGTCTTGAAATGACTAGGGATGTCTTAAATCTTGATTTAAAAATGCCCTATACTAATTTTTCTTCTTATTCTTGCTGTAATATTTTATGTCCTTGTTTTTCTGCTGCATGCTATTGTATAAATTGTTTGAGATACTAATTTGTTGTGTAATGAAGTTTAAAAGTTTAAAAAAGTCCCAAGTGAAATTTTACTTCCACCTTGTAAAAGGTCTCACAGGGCAGGTAGTGGTGCTCCAGCACTGGTGTGCAGAAGAGTCGGGGATGGGGGCGGGGTTACTGGAAGTACAGATTCTTGGCCTTGCCCCTGCCAGTCTGATTCAGCAGATTTTGGGTGGGGCCCAGTAGTCTGAATTTTGCAGGCATCAAACTTGTAAGGAAGCTAAAATTATGTAGTAGAGATGCCTTTGTAAATCAGGAAGACATCATTGATTAGATTTTGCACATAGTGGAATTAGTGCTTTCAAATATTTTTGACTGCTACAGTAAAGTTGGGTTGAATTGGATGACTTTATAACAGTTATGAAACTGCTAAATTGAAAATATTTCTGTTGCTTGTATGTATAGTCTTAGAAGATCTATCTGTGGTTACTTAAGCACTGTAAGTTCTTAGAGAATTTTTTTTTTCATGTTTTATGTCTGCTGTCTCCAAATGATTTCAACATAGAGGCTTATTTTCATAAAAATAATGTGTGTTATGTTATTATAGCACTGTATGTTTCGGTTAAAGCGTAGTTATTACATTTTATTAGAGGAAAAATCCGTCAAACTAAACAGACAAATCAATGGATCCATTTGTGTTGTTTTTGAAGCTACTTTAAAAAAAATAGGTAGTTAGTGCTAAATAATCTTTCAAGCATTAATTATTGATAACTTGCTGTTCAGCGTATCAACAAAAATCACTGCTGTTTCAATTAAATGTTAATAGTTCATGTAGTCGAGCACTCTAAAGTCCATTTGGACTTGGGTTTGGAACTATTTGATCTAACATGGCTAGTTTTCCTACATAAATGTGCTCTTTAAAATGCAGAGGGAGTTTAGCTTCATATGTACAATATCCTGTACGTGCGTTTACAATGCTTTTTTTGAGACAGAGTTTTACTATGTAGTTCAGACTGGCCTTCAAGTTACTATGTAGTCTAGGCTGGCCTCAAACTGGAATCAGTCCTCCTGCCTCAACCTCCTAAGAGCTGAGATTACAGGCATGTACCACCATACCCAGCTATAAAATACATTGTAAAATAAAATTAATTTTAAAGCAGAGCAAGACTGTGCTGATATTTTGAAATTTTAGTTATGTTAACTAAAGGGAATTAGGGAATAGTGAGGTTTCACAAATTACGATTTACTAATGATTGTGGAAATGTAAATTAATAAGGCTTTATGGGAGATGCACTGTGGGCGAACATTTTCCTATACTCTTAGTGCTGGTTTCTGTTAGTTTTCCTAGGACATTGGCAGCTATTCTAAGTAGTATGTGCTGTTGTATTTTGTTTATCTCTTTGGTAAGAATATTTCCTATTTACAAGTACAGATAACTTCCCACAGTCTTATTTCTTAAAGTCTGGTATACTGGTTTTGTATAACTATTACTGTTCCTGGGCCTCTAGGAGAAGCATCAGAGTGGTTTTGAGTGGATCAGTGCTTGCTTACCCTGTGAAATCTGAGATTACACTGCCTAACTATAAACTGGTATTACTGCTGCACATTCCTGATAAATTTAGGAGTAAATTTTAATTTTTTTAAAAGTGAATCTAAAGAAGGATTTGACTGCTGAACCTAAAAAATAGTTTTAAAGTAATTTTATTATTAGAAATGTGATTCCATCTATTTTGTTATTCTGGAGGGTTGTTCCCCAGGAGTATCTGTAAAAAAATTCTTGTTCTGTAAAAATTCTCAGATCTGGTACTTCAATCTGCCTTTCACATTTGCATTGGAATTTTTAAAAATTTATTTACTTATTTAGTTAGTTAGTTTGAGACAGGGTCTTCTTGCTGTGTAAATCAGGCTGGCCTGGAACTGTTGGCAGCCCTTCTGCCTCAGCGCCCCCCCCCACCCCCGGCAGTGCTGGGATACGTGGGTGCTCCATCATGCCCGGCTTTTGTTGTTTTAGATGGCTTATGTGCTGTCATTTCTTCACTAAAACTTTTAGTGGTTTCTCATTTTTAATTTTTATCCAGCTTTTGTTGGTTTTGTGTAAAGTAGCTCATTGTTTTTTAAAGTATATCTTTAAGCATTAGTTCTACAAAATATTAGGGGTCTGGGAGAAAGGAGGGAAAAGTGAAAATCAGGAGGGTTATGTTAGTTTATGCAGTTTTCCTGTGTGGGACTTCTCAAATGTTTTTATATACTACTGTGGATTAAATCAGTCCAGATGTGTTCAGTGTTCTTTCCTCTTAATTTCACATGGTCCCTTTTAGTGGATTATCTTCCTGTCCATTTTAATGTGTTACCTAGCCAGGATCACTACTTTGCACACCTCCAGGGGGTGCTGTTTACATTGAGCACAAAATGAATTGTGTTTCCTGAATTTGGAAGCTTCACTGCGTATTGCAGTACTGCTGACTGCCCGCTGTGTGACAGTGTATAGACTGCCAGTCTCTTTGTCCCCTTTTTGTAACTTCATGTATGTTTTTTCTCTCATCAGACTATCTGTATTTTTTGGTTTAAATATTCTGATCCTTCAAAACTCAACAGTGTTCTTTCCTTTTCATTCATCTCATTCATCTGAATTCTTCTATGTTTGTGTTGTAGGTTGTCCATCTATCATGTAGCTTTTTGTTTTAGTAGTTTCATTTAGAGAAAATACAGAACAGTTAAGATAGAACAGAGAATTTGAGATAAAACACGAGTGCACGTGGATATTTAGAATTTTATCCAACAGATGTTCAGTCAGTATTTTGGCATATTGATTTGGAAGTTAGACATTAATGTAACTTTCGTTGTTCAGGTAAAGCAGAGAAGGTTGAGGAAATTGCAGGGGAGGGGGAGGATTTCTAAAATCTCTTTACTTTTGATAGTTTAAGTTCAAGTAGGCTCATAAAACAGTCTTTTTATCTCTGCATTTCATAGAATGTTATTAAAACAATTTAGTATCTTTGTAGGAAGTACTTTTCCATTTCTGAATTTCAGTGTGATAACTCATTTGTCCATGTTAGATTGTATTCTGATTGTAATAAGCCATTATAGTAGCAATTGCCATTCATATTTATGTTTCAGAATGACTAATTTTACTTTTCTTTGGCTTGTGTCATCTTTTCCTTTTATCAGAATTGATGTTATTTAGATGTGCTTATTGGATTTACAGTCCATTAGTACATCGCATAATGTAAAGGGCCACAATGCAAAGCATATGTTAATGGTTTAAAACTTAAAATGATATTTTATAGTTGCTATTTATTGATAGAAATATCCTTGGAGCTGTTTTGATGTGTTTGTTTTTGTGAACTACAGCAAACTTGTTAGCTCATGACCTGGTTCAAAATCACTGTGGGTGTCAGTAAGAAGTGTGGACATAAACTGTGTTAAAATGTGCAGCATGGTAGTGTGGTTTTTCTTAAACTTCCTCCTTAGGTCACAAAATAAAGCCCATAGTTGCTCTCATCATTCCTGTTGACTATTTGTGTGATATGCAGAGTAGTAATTTCAAGCATGAAATAATTATGGATTTATATAAATTCAGTATGTAAATCACATCAAAAAATTTGAAACAAAAAATCAGTGTTTAGTACACAGATGAGACTTCATTAGGTGCACTGGCATTCTTCTACTCCTTTTAAATTTTATAGACTTGAAGTTTTGGTAAGGTATCCTAGAAAGAATCATAAGACTTAACTCTTGCTTTAACATTGCAATAATGGTCTGGATAACATTGTTGGTGAGTGAAGCACAGAAGTAGTTTTGTTAATGAAACAATCTGAAGACGATGATCTGTGGAACCAGGTAAAGTGAAATGAGTTAGGTTAGTACTTGAATCTTGATCCTTTTCTGCTGGAATGACCACCCATGCATGATGATGACTTGGTCATAACAGATTTTCTGTTTCTTTCACATAATTCAATCCTGTTCTAATCCTCCTTGAAATCATACTCTTTTTTTATTTAAATTCATGACTCATGAACTTGAGGTGTGCTTTACTTTGGACGCTCCAGACAACTAATACTGTGATGAAGCACTACAGTACTGAGTTGAAGGGGCACCAGTGCAGATTGGGAAATGGAAACAAGATCAGTGAAATGGAAAAGAGATGATGGCAAAGCAGCAGAAAAGGAGCTCCCCTGTCATCAGACTCTGTCAGGGATCAGGAAAGCAAAAATCAGTGATCAGTCAGTCAGTCCTTCACTGCACATACAGGCGATTTAAAATTAGATAACTCTTCCTTCGAGTTTAAATACCATTGTTTTTATATATGTAGAACACTGGGACCTAACTGGTTTCTTTTTCACCCCAGGTCCCCTTGCTGAAACATCTTTTTTGGTAGGAATGCACACTTTTCTGAGAACCTACATAGCTTTGTGATACTCATGTGACTTGACTTAAAACTTTGTTTGGATTTTTACTCTGATATGGTGGACTATCCAAATTTAAGGTTTCAAAAACTTTTGAAAGCTGCAGCAAATATCTCCACCACCCCCATGGTGTCATTGTGGAGTGTGTGTGTGTGTGTGTGTGTGTGTGTGTTTTAACACAGGGTCTCCCTGTGTAGTTGAGGCTGATCTTGTGCTCACTGTGTAGCCCAGGCTGGCCTTGCACTCAAAGTGTTCCTTCCCCAGCCTCCTGACTGGAATTGCAGAGGTGTACCACCACGCCCTGCCAGTTTTTTAAATTTTTTTTTTTTTTTTTTTTTGGTGCCGAGGATCGAACTCAGGACCTCGTGTTTGCCAAGCAGGCACTTACCCTGCCGAGCTAAACTCCCGGCCCCAACCCTGCCAGTTTTTTAAAACCATTTTTCTGGGTAGTTTATTTTTTGATTTTGCCTTTCCACTACCTTATTTGATTTTTCATCTGTTTCGCTGTTTCATTCATGAAGAAAAACGTGTTTATTGAAAAGCTAAATTAGTCTCAGCTTTCTGTTTGAGGAAGTTATAATTCATTTAATTTGACTCCTGGTAAGCATGTACTAAGAAGACAGTAAGGGAGAGGTGTTTTGTTTGTTTGTTGTTTTTCTATCCTGTCCTAGATACACAAGGAAGAGGAGCACACACCAAAATTTTGGAATTTTGACTGGATTCTAAGCCAAGTATCTAGCTTGTATCACAGAATTCCCCAAAGGCTCAGAGGGGAAAAATGATACACCTTTAATGACGAGATGACAGTGGGGCTAAATGTAGAGAACTGATTGAAAATTTAAAACTTTGATACCGAGATGCATTTCCACGTTCTGTATAGCTCTGTGACCCCTCTTACCTATCTTTGCAGAAGTTTGGGGAACAAAGGTTGAAAATTGGGTACCACTCTGAAACCTGAGCGAGAGTTTACAGATCTCCAGTCCTCCTCCTGCACCCAGTTGTAGATTACAAGCATCTGGCTTCAGGTAGTCTGTCACAACAAGAGATTCATAAACATCTTTTACCACTATTTCTCCCATCTTGAGGGTTTACTTTGAGTACTCTGACCAGCTCAAGGGAAGAGAGTTAAAAGATTCCTCCATTGACCATGTGTCCAAAGAAAATGTGCTAGTCAGTAAATTCCATAGTTAGCCACACATTTGGGTCCAGGACATTTGTGTAGCTTGTGTCCTGTTCTTTTCTCTCATAATTAAAAAAAAAATAGTTAGAACTTTACCAAAGTATGATTAAAGTACAGTGGTAAACTTCACTTAATGTGAGAGTCTTGAGGTTAGATCTATATGTATGCCAATGAAATCAACAACGTGATCAAGATAATGAGCTTAATCATCTCTCTTGAAACTTCTTGTGTGTGTGTGTGGGGTTTGTCCCTTGAAACCTCTAAAACTGTCCAGATAAACCTTGTTTTCTTTGTTGATTGATTCTAGGTATTCTATCACGGAAAATGGACAACTCTCAACTCCAAGAACTCCTTCTCAAATATTGTTTGCTGTGCTCCTACTTACTTTTCTAGCCTTAGACTTCATATTTATCTTTTGCTACTATTCTTCCTCCCACCTCTGGCAAAAACACAACTACTTCCTAAATAAATAAATAGATAGAAATCTGAACTTGAAAAGTAGAGAAGTATTGTACCTGAAGGAGAAATCAAGGAAAGACCTTAAATTGTTTTAGCTGTCTTTACTAAAGTGTTGAATAAAGTCATTATTAATCGCTTGTGCTTTTGTAAAAATGCGTTATTTTACCTAAAGCAATGTTGAGTGATGCATTCAAATTGTGTAAAACTGCAAAGTTTTACAGAAGTGACTGTCACGTCATGTCTGAATTAGCCACACATTTAGCTTACTCCATCCATGTTTTTTGTTCGTTTTGGTTTGGTTTTTTGAGACATGGTCTCCCTACATGGTTCATGCTGACCTTAAACTTGCTGGGTAGCCTAGGCAGGGACCCTCTTGCCTCCCACGTCAGCCTCCCACTTGCTGGAATTAGTGACACCACCACACCTACCTAGATTTTGGGGGGGGGGTACTGGGGCTCATGACCTTGCACCTGCTGGGGCAGGCACTCACTCCACTGAGCTAACTCCCCAGCTCTAGATTTCTTTTTATTGGTTGCCATATTTGGTTTCCTAACAATATTTTAGAGCTGGTCTATTTATGATAGCGCCTAATCAAAAAATGGGCCAGTTCTAAAGCACTCTAGTTACTTTGACTAAACAAAGGAACTTTAAAATGATTGAACAAAGTGAATACCTATGTAGCTAGTTTCTACCTGCCACGTACTACTGTTCTAAAAAAATTTACAGATATCAAGCTGTATAAATTAGTGAGTTCTGTGGAATTTGTGGATGAGATATTCTCTATAGAAAAAGAGAAAAGGGTTATTAATGGTTTTAAAGGAATATCCTAAATAATGACTTATATGAACTTTATATCAATTAAATGTGTAACAACAATGATGTTTGGAAAATATAAGAACAGTGTAAAAATGGGACAAAATTATGCATAATTCTAAATTTGAGAATTAGCTTTATTTTTTTGGTACCAAGTATCGAACTCATGACCTCACGCTTGCCAGGTAGTCGCTTACTCCACTGAGCTAAATCCTCGGCCCCTCGGATTAGCTTACTTTAACACTTTATTTTTCATTTTCTTTTTTTGTTGTGGGTACATGTTTGCGGCTCTTGGTGACTCCATTTTTCTTGGGGAGTTGAATGATTCAATTGAAGATGAGAAATAAACTATATAAACTAAATAAATTTAATTTGTATAACTACATAGATCTAGTTGCTCCCAAAATAGTTTTACTACTCATATGCAAAGAAGGTAGACTTTACTATAGAATAATTAGAAGAAACACATAGAAATAAAAGTCAGCGAAAGTTCAAAATGCAAATGAATGAAGCGTACCAAAGTACCTTAAAACAGAATCAGTTATTTTCCCCTTTTTTTGGCCATGGAGGGGGGACAGTATCTAGGGATCAAGCTCAGGGAAGCTCAGCTCTCTGGCCACACCCTCAGACCTTTTCCTTTTTCTCCTTATATTTGTAAAATTTTATTTAGTTGTGTTTTGAGACAGTGTTTGGGCTGCTCTTGAGCCATGGCAGTTCTCCTGCCTGACCCTGTTGAGGGCTGGGCTTACAGGTATGTGCCACTGCTCCTGGTACCTTCCTTTTAGTTTGAGACAGGGTGTCTCTCAGTTGCTAGGCTGACTTCAGATTTACACTCCTGCCTCAGCCTCCTAGGTAGTTAGACTTACAGGTGTTTGCCACCCTGCATGGCTTATGTATGTCATCTTTTTTTTTTTTTTAAATAAGGATGAAAATTACAAAAGTTTTAACATCTAAACTTTTAAGTACAAATCTAAAAAATGTTAAGGCACAATTATTATAGATAAAACCTCAAGGAATTTTAAGGTATCCTAGTAATATCTTCCTATTACATGTCTTCTTTTTCTTTATGTTTTAAGTGGAAATATTAAGATTTTAAATAAATAGATGTGAAAATATTCACACAGTCTCTTTGCTAGACAGTGAGACTTTGGTAACAGAAGAGACACAGATCTTGCAGTCAGCCTTAGCGTGTCTGATGACGAGGTGCTGGATGCTTTCGAGGACCAGTGTCAGGCGCACGCGTTCCCTTCCTGGTCTATGATCGCTTCGTACGTGGCAGATTCCCAGCTATTTTAGCGCAAGTCGAGAGGCATTGTAGTATCTGTTGACAAACATTCAAACTTGAGCCAAACTTGAGTAGTTTTGCTGCAGTTGTTTCCTTTGTTTCTCCTCCTTCCTGGTGATCTCTGTCATCTTTTCCCCCCAAAATGGCACTGAGCTTTGCTTTTATTTCCACATGCAATCAAGGTGTAGTAAGTTAGACTATCAGTTCTGCATACCTGTGAGCCTGTTCCCGTTGCCTCTCTTTGTGATATATACCCTGTAACTATAGATTAATACTAAATGTTTCCCCACCCAGGACTCTTGCATGATGGTCTTTGTCCTAAATAAAGGAAAATGCCTCCTATGAGGAGATTACTTGGCCATGCCCCTCTAGTACATTTGATGTCAGGTAGCTGCAAATAAGGCAGATGCCCCAGAAAGTTGAGAGGAAGAAATTTTGAGTGGTTTGTGGGTCTAGAGAGATTCTAGTTTAACTTCGAGCTGCAAGTGTATACAAGGAGTTTGGGATCATCATGGGAAGTCGCAGATTGTGGTAGTATTACGAACTTCTAAATTGAGGTGATAGTTACAAAGTGATGTTAAGTGAAGAAAATAGGAAAGATTACTGAATTGTTTGGATGTAACATTTTACATTTAACTGGTAGGTATATGACTAAATACACATTTGAGCATTCACTAACAGGTGTTTTCCCCCACTTGAATAATATCCCTTAATCATTTAGAAAAGTTGTAGTTGTAAAAGAATGAATGTACCAAATTAACTGCAGAACCGTAGTATTCAATTATTGTGTAAGTCAATGAAACCAGTCTGCTTGGCTTGGTTGATGCCACTTAGTAGTGGACTGCTATATGCAGTTGGAATGAAAGAAGCATCAGAACTTAAGAAAGAGGAGAGGTGTGTGATAATTTCTTCACTGGCCTGAGGCTGTTATTTATCTAGCTTCCTGAACCATGTAAAACAAAGTAGAGAAGCAGGAAATTGGCAGAACAGCATTCTAAGAAGCCAGAAGCGCCTTGTGTCCAAAGCTTTCAGTGCTTCTCTCTACTGTAGGTATTTACTTCATGTGTTTATTAGTTTCAAATACGTTTCTCTGGCATTCTGACAAGTAATTTCTTAACTCTTGGCAAATGAGAGCTGATTTGAGAAACAAAAGATTGTTGAGAGGCAGGAACAGATATCACAAGAAGAGTCAAAAGTCAGCATCTCAGGGTATAAAAGGAGGTTTTTTTTTTTGTTTTGTTTTGTTTTAAATGAGTAAAACTTAATAGTCATGGACAGTTTGCTTTGAAAACAGTAACTCTGTGCTGCTCTTCATACCTGGAATGCCTTAATCTGGACTAGTCATCTTTTAGGACTCTATGATTCTGCCTCATGAAGCCGTCTGGACCTCTCCAGCAAATCACATGGTACTTACTGAATTTGTGTTGTTAATTCTAAGCCCCCTGTATTGTCCTGTCTCTGTTGTCACAGTGATCATTTTCAGTCATACTCAGTCATGCCAGGAGTTCTTACTGTATTACAGACATGCCCACTCGGTACCTTTTCCTGTTCTTTGCCTTTTCCTGTCACACTCCCCTTGCCTAAATTCCTCACATTACAGAATAACCCTTATCACTCAAGACATACTTTAGTGCTAGGTGCTTTGATGAGCCAGTTCCTGCAGTTTTTCTAGGCAGAATCATTTCCATATCTATGTTGCCATAACTTTAAATTAGTGTTCCCTTGACTTTGAAACAGCAGGTAGAAAACAGATGATTAGTTTAGGAACAGTTGTATAAGGTGGGGGAGAGGAAAGAATCCAGTATGCATACAGAAATACTTCTGACTGAAGTGTATTCTACTTTTCCAGGGTTTATATCTGGGATATTTTAACTGGTACAGAAAAACAAAAAGCGATACATATTAATCAAATGTCATTTACTTTCCTCAGTACAAGGAAAGTCTGAGTCTAAGCCTTTGTGCTTAATCAACTAAATCATTTAAACCATGATTGAGGAATTAGATGGTAAAAGCATTGCTTTTTATAACCTAAGTTCTGTGACCTTTACAGTGGACTTACAACCCTGAAACTTGATGAAGTGTCAAAATGTATTTGAAATTTCTATTGACTGATCTTGTGTTTTCCGTATTGCTTTTAACATTTTTTATTTTTATCTTTAACATAGTACTGACGAAGAGTGCTGATGCGTGAGAAAGGAAATGCTCTCCTTCCTTCATTTGAAGATTATGTGATTTTTCTGAGAGTTAGCAAATTTCTTTTTCCTTTAATTGCTTTACCTAACTTGTGATAGGCAGTCTGTGTGTAAATTAACTTTCTGTTTCAGTGTTAATTTCTTACTTACAGACTTCTGAAAGATACTTTAAACAAAACTTGAGTATTCTCACAGACTCAATATGGAAAAAAATTGGAATTTCCTATTTTGGGAACTGAGAATGCTAGAAAGGGGCCAGGAAAACGGTATTTCTAAAATATCATTTGTCATCTGAAATTTATCTGTTTGTAAGATTATCTTCCTAGATAGACTTCTTCAAGGAGTAGTTGGTATTTATTGTATCCTTGGGACTTAGCAGATTTCCTGGTATATTAAAGGTCTTAAACTCAGTAGTAATCTTGAGTGATCACCTGGTGGCTTACTTAGCATTTGGGTTTTAAAAATTGCTCAAGGTGATTTGCAATATGTTGTGAAAAGACTTGTGTATAATATTTAAAATAAAATTTCTGACTTTATAAAGGTAAAGTTTCACCATAATGTAATGGTTCCTTTCTTGGGGCACTTACTTGCTCAAGTGCCCAGTGGCCCAGATCCTATGGGCCAGGTCTCTAACTCGGGTTCACTGCTCTTGCTGCTGTACACAGACGGGCCTCTGACATGTTACCAGAAAGTTAATGACAACAGCTAGATTTTTTTCTCCTATCTTAAATGATTCTTCAGGGCTTGCCTTTTCATCCAAGTATTGATGAAACATGTACAAGACACTGGGGATTTGGTTTATTCTTAAATGACTGTGAATATTGACTGCAGAAGGACAGGTTTAAATCTAGTTATATTTCTGTTGTACCACCCATTTAAAGTGATAAGCCAGTGACACAAGCACTTGCTTGGCAAGTGTGAGGTCATAAATAAGTTCAATCCCCAGTACTAAAAAAAAAAAAAAAACAGACAAAAAATAAAGTGACAAGCAATGAACACTTATGTTATTCAGATCTTAAAGGGAGAATTTATACTGTTAGATTTTTAGGATAAAAATAGTAATTGGCATTGAATATGATGTTTCTGATGATACCAGGGAAAACAATATATAAGTCAATAGTAGAAAAACAACATTCTAGAAAGCACTAAATGTTAAAACTAATAAATGATAAGGCACATGTTTATTAGTTTTCAGTTAGCAGTAATCGTGTGACGGATTAACCTCATTGGCTGTGATACTACCACTGTGCAAAGCTAGCACACATTTATTAGAGAAAAAAATTCTATTGACTTTATTTCCCAAGAATGAAAAGTGATTTGGACTTAGGGTGTTGATGTTTTGCATCAATTTGGGAGATTTTTTATTGTAAAATGTTGCCATTCACAGAGGTTTGATAGTTTCTATAATTTTTTTACCAGCATACAGAGTGTAAGCCATCAACCTCACTAATGAGTTTTATTTACAAAATTATTCTGGATAACATCTTTAGAAAAATGAAGATTTGCTCATACTGAAAAGTTTCTTTAAAAGATATCAAGTACTAAAGGAAAAGTCAAATTAGAAGTACATATTTTAAGCAGTGGCAGCCTTATTGGGATGACATACAGTGCTCACCACAGGGCCATATTTTGTGTGTCTCATTGCCTGCCTGCTGGCTCTGATTTGAATTTGACAGTTCCCACCAGCTTGAATCACTGGTGGTATATGTTTGATTGCCATCAGGTCATCTTATACCACTTCTCAGGGGGTCTTTGATTATAATAATGCAAAGAAAAGCATCAGTTTAGCAGACTAGATGTCATTGTTCTATAGTATCTTCAGGAAAATATTAAAATGGTATAAAAAACTAATGCAGCTGATTTGTGTACAGAGGTGCATATTATATGCACCAGCAATAAAATACTTGTATTTTCCATGTTAAAATTTAGACAACTAATAAGTGATAAATTATTCACATATACAAATAAATTTCTTCTAATGATTTTTTTAAGGGGGGGGGGGTCTGTTGAGACAGGGTCTCCCTATACAGTTCAAGCTGGTCTTGAGCTCACTTTGTAGCACAGGCTGGTCTCAAACTTGTAACAATCCTCCTGCCTCAGCCGCCCAAGTGCTGGGATTACATGTGTGCCACCACTCCTGGCAGTTTTAATGAAATTTGTTGATTATGGTAATTTTTAATTGATATGAATAGGATAAGTATTTTTGTACAATAATTATTCAAATTCAAGTAGCTAAGTAGATTTGGTCCATTTATGGCCTTTTTATTTGTCAGTAAAAAGACCAGTAAAAGTGCTTTAGATTTGTTTGTATTATCAGTGGAATGAGGCACCGAATAGGAGTCGTGTGTGTATCACTAGTGCTTCAGACTGACAGAATCATGTTAAGAGAATTCTTGGTGGAAAAATAAAATTAAGTTGTATACATTTTGATTTATATTTTAAATGTTACTACTTTATAATCATAGGAATCAGCAACATCTAAGGTCTAGAATATACCAAATGTCCTAAAAATTTATTAGAAAGAATTGAAGCATCTACAAAGTTCATTACCAGGGTTTCTGTATATTTTATGCTTAAAAGTAGAAAAAAGCAAAGCTGCTGATAGGAATTTATTTCACAAGTGAATTCCAAGTTTGTCATAGTATCAGTGTTAATTCAGTATAGATCATTACAACTTGGGTATTTACAGTGTTCTGCAGTGAAATCAGTATTTGAAAACACTTGCTAAATTTCAGGATGCATAACACCTGTGTATACTGGGTAAGTGGAGAGAGATAAGAGATGAAGGAAAGGATACAGAAGAAAAAAGGAAAGTATCTCCCAGACTGGTTTATGATATATTAGGTAAAGTACACAAATACAAACAGCAATATAGCAATTTAAGGATTACGTGAGGGTTAAGAAACCATGTTTTATGTGAAGGTAAAGACAGTCCCAGGATTGCAAATTGAGAATTTGAATTTTCAAGTTTCCTTTCAGAGGCATGACTGTTATTAGTCCTGATTTGTTTTCTGAGACACGGTTTATATAGCCTGGCCTTGGAACTCACTATGTCATCTAGATTGGCCTCAAACTCCCTGGGGTCCTTCTGTCCCAGACTCTCAAGTGCGGAGGTTGTAAGTAGGTGCCACTGCGCCCAGCTAGAGAAATGCTGGTAATTTTAGTTCTAGAAAAGATCTTAGAGAAACTGGTCCAGCTGTTTTATAGATGAGAAAACTGAGGCTCAGGGTCAGCTGCAGCTTGCCCTGGAGAAAAATAATGCTTCCCCTTTAAGTGTCCCAGTTTTATAATTTACAACACCAATTCTTTAGCAGTTGATGTACATTAAGAGGAAGAATGAGCTGAATTTATACTTTTCTAAGAGTATTTAGAACATCTTTAAATATTTTATAAACTTAACTATAAATTGGAAAGTTTTCTAATTAAATCTTATGGTTAGGTTCTAATTAACGTTTTATACCACTTTTACAAAGCATTTTGTGTGTAGTACACGATGATGTCAGTATTTAAATGAGAAGGGACTAGGTGATTTGATGGGTCACTTTTTTGGCCTTAATGCTCATTAAATAAATTAAAAGAGGCCAGATGTATTTGTAGGAAATAGGAGTATATTAAGATGACATAGCTATGTGGTTTTTCTCTGGGTTAATCCTTAGTATATGCATAGCCACTGTAGAAATATTTACTGTCACTTTAATGTAAATTTATGTGTGTCAGAGCATGTACACACAGGGTACACAGGAAAAATATGAAACCCTTCCAAGGTCATGTAGTTTCATATTGCCATTGAACATAAATTTGCTGTCTACTAGATGTAGGTATAGTGAAACCTAATGAAAGCCCCTAGAGAATGCTCTTTAGGTCAGTTAGAGCATTGATTGGCTAGCATTCATTTTATTGTACAGGTATGTCTTTGTGAAGATTATGTGCAACACCGTACCAGTTTTGCTAAAATTTCCTTTAGGAAAATTATTTGGAAGGTTAATGATGTGCTCCATTTCATTAGCTAAAAGGGGAGATACAGTTACAGCTTTAAAATCCTAAACACAAAATCTGCTTAAAAAAAAAAAAAGAAAAAAACCCAACATTGGTTATCTCCTATTCATTAGGAGAGAACAGAAGACAGAAGTTGGAGAAAGGAGTTAGGTGTTTCGTGTAGGGTAGGACCAGAGCAGGATGGATCTCTGAGGTGCAGCACCATCTCATCTTAAAAGTGTTCCTTATAATTTCAGTACATTGGGTTGTCTTCTCAAGGGACTGAGGGACAAGATGATCCTTCTTACTGTCTAAAAAGGATGAAAGACAGGCATGAAGCACAGACATTGAAGAGAATTTCAGAACACTTTCTGACAGTGGCTAGTTTTCTCAGTCTATACCTAAAGAGAAAAAGGGTTGAAACTGAATGTTATGTGAGGCAGCGAGAATGTATTAGTCTTCTGGGGCTGCCATAACAAAATACCTCAGCTGGGGTGACTGGAACAGCGGTTGATTTTTCTCACAGTTCTCCCCAGGTTCACAAAGGAGCTGGTTTTTTCCGTGCAGTCTCTCTTCTTGACATAAGCAGTGTCCTCCCTGCCATGTCCTTACATGGCTTTTTCACTGTGTGAGCACAAGTTTGGTGTCTTTTCCTTTTATTATTAAGGACACAAGTTCTATTACCCACTATTATTCCCTCATTTAACACTTCATTACCTCCTTAAAGGCTTCATCTCCAGCACAATCACATTGAAATTTAAGGCTTCAGCATAGGAGTTTTAGGAGACATAATTCAATCTGGAATACAGAAAGAAAAAAAAAATCAAGCTTTAATTTTCGTCAACTAAAACGTGGTTCTTAAATTTTAGTATGCATCAGAATTACCTGGAAGGCTTGTATGGTCTCAGTCTCAGAGTTTCTGGTTTAATAAACGGGTCTATAATGAGTCTAATACTGTAGTTTCTAACCAGCCCCAAAGTGCTAGTCTGGTACCATATGTTGAGAATCACAAATGTCATATTTCCTGCTTGGATGAAGGGCAGTTGCAAAAGCTTGTCCCTGAAAAAAGGGAACCACCCCTGAGAGACGAAAGCGATGAGATAGACTGAAGTAGGAAATGGAAGACAAAGTTGGGACACTGGGGAAACATTGTTGGTCCAGCTTACAATAGTTGATGTGTACTCTCAGTTGAGTGAGTAAAGAAAGATTTTGATTACAAGTTTAAGCAGCCCTGTTTTTGGTTACAGATGTGATTCTAGATTGTATTAGCAAACTTAATTTGCAGCTATCTTTACTTCCTTCAACTCTGGTCACCCCCCACCCCCGGCCTTATGATAAGGCATTCCATGATCATCTTATTAAATTGCATCTGTGAATTTGGAGATTTTATGCCAATGAAAGCAAAGGTAGAGGCTTCAGTGAAAAATTTGAATTAGGGTGGCATCTAAAGCTCAGAATTTAATGTTTCTTAGTTTAAAGAAATTTTTTGGGTTTGAGATGTAGGCAGTGAGTAGAAACTAGATTTGTGTTCCAAAAATTTTGTTGATTTGGCACTTGAAGTTCCTTTTCTTGTACTATACACTTGGTCAAAAAATTCTGAAAGAAAGTTGTTAGCACTAGCCTGAGACCTGAAAGTCAAGGTTACATTGTCATAGAGGGTAAACATGAAGTACGCATTACATGCTGTAAAGTAACCAGCTTTTTTCTTAAAAATTACTTTTGATATGTTTATAACTTTGCCTGGGTGTTGAAATGTTTCTTAGGTATATTAGGCATCATTGACCATTATTTCCCTAATGCTTACAGGTCCTTTGTATTTTAAGACATGTACATATATGTGTTGCCTATGAATGTAACCATATGCAAATATATATGAAGCCATGGATTCACACTGATCTTCTAATTCCATTCTGGTTCACTGAGTGCTTCTTTCTCTCCATCCTGTTCTTTCTGTGTTACTCCGTAGTATAATAGTGACTCCCATCTTTCACAGCTGTAGTTCTTGGATCAGTCTAAAGCTATGTAGTCAGGTATTTATGTAATTCTCTTCTATTCTTTTGGAGTTATTGTTTTATTCATTTGAAATACAGTTAGGGTCATTATTTGTATGAATGGATTGTTGATACTGGAAGTATCATCATTTTATCTTTGGAAAGGTTTTTAACAACTTAAAACAAGTATAAGGTTTGTCTTCTCAAAAGAGTAAGGTATAAGATATATTCAGTTTTAATTCCTTGTCCTAAGCCCTTTTTGTTTCAACTAAATACAGTATTTTCAACATGTGGAACTTCACTTTGCTTCTGAAAGAGCCGCACATACAAAATACATACATACAGCTGTTACAGTCCTTTACTACAGTCCCATTCCCACTTCTAGTCTTTTTACTAGTAGCTGACTTTTTTCCCATCATATTTTTCCTGTTTCTTTCCCCCTAGAATAAACAAGTTTATGAAAATTCCATTCTTTGACAAAAAGTGATACCATTTTTTTCTGTTTACTGTATTTTGAGTCGCTTATATTGGCTTGTAGATATTTTTCTCTTTTTTTGCTTTTTATTTTTACAGCTGTGTATTCTGCTCTGTGTGTCATTCCATGCAGCCATTTGGACATTTAGGTAGTTTCCAATATTGTGAAGTTTTAAGTAATGCTATAGCAAATGACTCTGTATATGTATTTTAATATTGTTAAGATTCCTAGTAAATTCCTGAAACTGAAATTGCTGGAATGAAAGTTCAAATTCTATTCCATAGCAATATACTGCTGTCTAGTTATCTATTGCTGCATAACAAATTAGGCCAAAATTAATTGTATAAAATAATTATTATTATACTCCTGGATTCTCAGTCAGAAATTTGCATAGGAGACAGGAGGTGGGGCGAGGTTGACTTGTCTGTGCTCCACACTGTCCAGCCTCTGGTGCCAGAGCAGTGACTAGAAGAGTTCTGTCTCCTGCTTTAGTCATATGAGTGCTTAGTGTAGAATGACACTTGCTGATCTCAGTTTAGGCTGTGAGCTAGAACCACATATACATGGCCTGTCAGTGTAACTTGGACTTCTTAGGCATATCAGGAAAGGGAGTGTTCTAAGAACGCTAGACAGAAGCTGCATGACCTTCTGGGACCTACTTTCAAATCCCATGCTTCTGGGACCGCTTACTGGATGAAGCAAATACAGTTCTGCCAAAACTCAAATATGGATGCAAACTTTAGTTCTCCATGTGAAGATGTAAAAAAAAAAAAATTGCAACTAAGTTTTAAAACTAGGATGTGATATTTTGCCTATGTTGCTGGTGAATTCATTTATCCAAAACCTTGACAAACTACATTTTTCAGCTTTTGAATTTTTGTTAGTGCAGTTGATGAGAGATATTTCGGTATAGTTATTTGCTTTTCTATTGTAAGTAAGGTTGAATGTCCCTACTTTTTTTAAAGGTAATTTTTATATTTTACTGAATGGTCTGTGACTTCTGATCATTTTCCTTCAGGATATTTAATCCCCCCCCCTTGCTGAAAGTTTTAATACATTAGGGAAATGAGTCCTTTTACTGTGATCTTACTAAGCTTGTTACTTGTGTGTTGACTTGGCTAGTTTGTCTAAATGACTGTTAAGTAGTCCACAGTACATGGAACAATTTATCTTTGCTTCCCCTTTCTTATAAGTAGACTAATGGCCTTATGTAGTGGTTTCTGTTTGTGGACTTCCCATTGTAATCCTTTATCTTCTCATATGTCGGCACCATACCTTTTTTTTTTTTTTTTTAGTTATAACGACTTTATAGTATGGTTCATATCTAGTAGAGCTAAACTTCTATCATACATTTTCCTTTGCTGTGGTTCCCTGATATTCTTAAATATTTCTTTTTCTATACATACTTTAGCATTCACTTGTCTGGTTCCCAAAAAATACTTGCTTTTAGTAGACTTGCATTAAATTAACAAATCACTTAGCAAAAACACATTTTGATGTTGAAAAATCCTAATCATGAATAATAAATGTATCTATTTGTTCGTCTGTCTTGTCTTTCTAGAAGGTGTCTAGAAGAAATAAAAATAAAAAAATAAAAAATGTCTGTACTTTCTTTTCTATAGATTTTAAGCATTGTAAAAGTTATGCCTGAGTTTTAATGTTTGTGGTTGATACTGTGTTTCATTATATCACATTATTAGGTGTATGTATGTAAGGCACATTAATTTTAAATTTATCTCTTACAGAGTTGTATTCTTGAGTTAGTTTTCATTGATTCACTTCTGTAGTCTAGGGTTTTCGAGGTATATTGTGTTACTTATATAGAGGTGGCTTTATTTTTCTTTCCTAATTCTTATGGCTCTTGGTTTTTGATAATTTATAGCCTTATAACCTTCAAAAAGCTGTTAGGTAATAGAACTAAGTGTGCTTCCTTTCCTTGTTGTTGACTATATATTGAATTCCTTAGAATTTCCCATTAATTAAGAAATCTATGTAATTTATAATGTTAATTATCTATTCATTCCTATATACTAGTGGATTTTCTAATATTGGGCTGTCCTTATATGCCTAGTTTAAATTCCACTTGGTGTGTTACTTTTTATTTATTGTGGTGTTGGGGTTTTCAGAAATCTTAACTAAAATATTAGCATCAATTTTTGTGATACTTATCAATAATTTTCTTCTATCTTTATTCGGTTTAGGTATGTCAGTCTTGCTTTAAGAAAATTGAATGTCTTTATATTTTTTGAAACAGTTTGTGTAGCATTAAAGATTTTAGTTTCCAAAGAGTAGAATCTGTGCGATGCCCTTGGACTTGGTGCTCCTTTGTGAGGGTCCCCCACTCCCCAGTCTTTTTGAGACAGGGTCTCTCTATGCAGTTCAGGCTGGCCTTGAGCTCACTTTGTAGACTAGGCTGGTCTCGAACTCTCAACGATCCTCCTGCCTCAGCCTCCCGAGTCCTGGGATTACAAGTGTGAGCTACCACCCCCGACGAGGGTTTTCCTTTGTAAGCTATATTTCTTAAATGATCTATTGCATTTTGGTTTTAAGATTTATGTTCCTAAACATCTTCAGGTTTTTAATTTTTTGGAATTTCCTTTGTGGAAATGGTGATTCGTCATTTGGTCAGTGTATTTATACATTTTCCTTCCAGCACGTGTATTATGTGTATTCTCTTAACCATTTTGACACTGTTGTCTTAATTCTGTACGTAAACATACTAAATGTTCACTGTTAGTTGTTTTGCTATAGCTTCCTCAGTTTTTTGTCAGACCAAGTTCCTTATCTTGTGAATTCCTCAGGAAAGGCACACCTTGTACATTCAAAGTGATTCTTTCAGGGCTGGTATTTAACACAGTCATAGAGTATATGCCTAGAATGCAGAGGTCCTAGGATCAATCCCCAACAGCAAAAATAAACAAAAAAACTTCTTTCTGTTAATTTAGTACTTGAAGGAAATCCTGGGTTCCACATTCTTAATTTTTTTTTTTTTTTTGCAAATACTGCTCTACTCTTGTTCTTAGCTTGCTTTTAAAGTCTTGTTTTCTTTTTAAAGTAACTTTTTTTGCTAATGTTAGGAGATTTCTTTTTTATCTTAAACTCAAGTAGTCCATGTCCTAAAATGGATTTCTCTAGGGCAGAATTTCCAGGTATGCAGTGGGCCTTTTTCAAATTAGATTTAGATTTAGTTAGGTTTAGATTATGCTCTTACTCCTGTTAGTTTTATATATTAGTTCTGATCTGCTGTTTTCTTTCTTAAAGGGCTCTCTATACAGTGTTGGATTTCCTGTGCATCTTCTATTTCAGCCACTTCCATGTAACATTTTTTTACTCTTTTCTCTCATTTTCTTTCCCTTATTTTCTTTGCTTTGTTCAGTGTCCCTTGTATTTTCATTACGACTTGTTCTCCTATGAGCATTTTGTAATTTGTTTTTAATTTCAGAAATGGTTTTGTCTCCTCCCTGCTTCAATACCACGTTGAGATTGATCAACTGAGGGCCTTCCTGCTCTCCTAAGAATGCCCTTCTACCCCATCTTTTTGTGTGCTTTTTCTCATTTTTTCCCTGGCTTTTGTTTTTTATTTTTTAATTTTGAATTTAGGTGATTATTATTTTTAACATCTTAAAATACCGTTTGAGGTTGTATATTCAGTGTGAAGTACTATTTTAAAGTTTTATGCTTTGTGGTATTTGTGTTGGGTCATTGTTTTGTGGGAGAATATGCATCAGATGAAATGGAGTATGTTTGAGTACTCCCACCCCACCTCCATTCCCAGCCTTTTTGTGGGTTGAGTTCTTAGTTCAGGAATGCCTTCTGTCAGGAACCAGGCATGGTGATTCACACCTGCAATCCTAGCATTTAGGAGGCTGAGGCAGGAGGATCTCTGGGAGTATGAGGCCAGCCTGGGCTACGTAGTGAGTTCAAGGCCAGCCTGAACTATATAATGGATGCCTTCTCTCAAAACAAGGAGTTCTGTTGGGTTTTGGTGTTTACCATACTGTATAGGTAATTTGAGTTTTGTGGTATTCTGTAACCTAGTAGTACTCGAACTTGTAGCTTTTATTTATACTCTGCTTTTCTGGGGAGAAAGATTAGGAACCGGCTACTGCCCTTATCCTCCTGATTCAGGAGTTACCGAGGCGCTTTTAAAATTAAGATTCTTAGACCGTAGTCTTGGATACTGATTCTATTTGTATGTAGTGAGATCTAGGACATTTTTTTAAAAAAACTCTTTCGATGGTTTGGAACTGTCTGCCCTTAGACCAAAGATAGGTAAGCAGTCTCTTTTGTAAAGACTCAGGTATTAAATATTTTAAATTACAGGGACTAGGTTCTGTCTTTGTTGCATTTTGGTTTTCCACCTCTAAAATGTAACCAAAAAAAAAAAAAAGAAAAAGACACAACTTTGACTACAAAAACAAATTGTTGTTGATTTGGGCTAATTCCTGCTTATATATACACCTTTAAAAGGTGGGTTTTTTCCCTTTTTAAAAAAAAAAAAAGTTTTGCTTGAAAGCTATTTCAGTATTTACTTTTTCCTAAGACTCTAAAATAAGAAATATGCTTAATGCTTGATGCAGCATTAGATCTACTGAGGGGTGTGTATATCATTTGGTGTAAGACACAAAGCATGGAAGTTACTGTGTGAAATGGGCAATTGTAAATGTGGGTTACTCATTAGCTGCTTCAGTAACCAAGAACCTTAAATGACTCATGTAAATCACCTGATTTTCTACTGTACTTGACATCTGAATGTACATGTAAGTATGAGAGAGGGAGAGATCCCTGGAGAATAAGGTGCAAATTTCTCTCTAGTTATTTGTTTACATGTTAAGAATTTATACCGAAATGATTCTGACTTTTGAATGAAATTGGGCTTTTCTGATAGCGTACAGTTCAGTTGGCTGTTAAGGCAGTTCTTGATTTTTGTTAGTAAGACAAACGCAAATGTCTCTACCTTCCTACGGCTAATGGACATTAACAGCTTTAAAACTCAATCTTAGTGTCTGAATATATTGGAGAAAGTGCATGAAAGGACCATCTTTCTCGCTTGTTTTTCTCCAGCATCAGTAGTAAAAAGAAGGTTTACAAATATAAAATTTACTTGAGAAGGAGAGAAATTGTTTGGGAAAAGCAAATAACATGAATATAACAGTATACAGAACAAATAAGGTTTTGTTAATGGGCTCATTAGTCATTAAATGTTTTTAAATGTCATTCAGTGACAGGTTCTTCGCTCTGCACCTACTAGAAGAAAACACGAAGTTGAGGTGAAGTGACCACTTTATGAGTATCATTTATTCCTTTTGTATTCTGTGAAGGGATTGTAGAAACACTGAATTCCTGAGTTTTTTATGAAGAAGAAAAGGCACTATGTGAAGTCACCTTTATTTTTGGTCACCAGTCATCTTGTTTTTTCTTGCTCACTGATGCAGTTTTTAAGTCTTTTGCACAGACTCTTACTTTGCATATGGAGTTAAGGAGGCATTTAGTATAAATAGTTAGTAATTTTGCCAGATGCAGTGTGCTAGAACCCTCCTCCAGTTTTGGAAATGTCACAACTTTTCATTTCCTTGCCAAACCAAAAAAAAAAAAAAAAGGACAAATGTAGTTACAGCTTTGTTCCATTTCTTCTTTCCTTTCCCTACCATGATCCATTTTTTCACAGACACCAGAGTAATTTTAAAGCACAAATCAGAACCTTAACACATTATAATTAAAATGGTACTTGAACTTCTTGCAGTGGCTTGCAAGCTCCTCAGTGTCGGGTCCCTGGTAACTCTCCTAACTCGTTGCCTGCTGACCTTTGCGTTGGTCATCACAGTAGCTGTTTTGGCTTTTATTCTTGCTCCTTCTGTGGGGCCTTCCTGCTCTCCAAAGAATGCCCTTCTACCCCGTCTTTTTGTGGTGCTTTCTTGTCATAGTTTAAGAGCTCTTTTTATATACTCCCTTTACCTTCCTTCAGAGCCCCTCATATTCTAAGGTGTTTGTATTCATAGCAAATAGGTGGAGGAGAGAGATGAAGTAGTAGAATTCAAGATTCATTAGGACAGAAACATGGCCAGGTTCACCGCTGAGTTCTGTGATCCTTATGGGTTGCCCGACACACAGTAGAAATTACTTTGAAAACACAGTGGTGTAGTTTTCCCACTGCCGTTCTCTCAGTGGAAGTGAGGGGCTAGTTTGGCTGGGCTTAGAAGATAGTGTACCTGGTTATAGCACTTACTTGCTTTGGCTGGCCACGATCTGTAGGTTGAAAAGTGAACCTTTTTGTTTAAAGTTGTAAGGTGTCAGAATTAAGGTTAAACACACAAAAAAGTATAGCTGTAGTTTTAGGAAAGTGGTCTATCAGTCACCTTAAAACACCTCAGTGTTCAGTTCTATTTTATTTGAGTGCCAAGCAAATAAAGGGCATTTTTGTTTTAAATAGGGTGAGTTTTGTGCTTTCCCATACAAGCGTTTTCATTTTGATTTCAGTAGAAGTGACTTTCTCTCTGTTGCCTTAATCATTGACTTACACAAAAAGGGAAATCTTTCAGTGCTTTCAAGCCTTGCATTGAACTTCCTTCAAAACTGGCCAGGTTTTCTGAGTATTAACAGCTATTGGAGCAAATGTTTTTCCTTAGTTTCTTCAGAAAACTGAGATCTACAACTGCTTCTCTCTACTAAATGGATAGGAGGCTGAGGTTTGAGTTACTAGGGGACAAAAAGTGCTAGGTTTTTTTTTCAAGATTTTGCCATTCTGTACTTACACATGCCTTCCTCTCCTTGAGAAACCTAAAAGAAGGGGTTAGTATGTTTTAAATTACATCTTGTTCCTTTTTTTGTCCCAGTCTTTGAACATGTAGTCTGCCATCTGTTTTATGAAATCTCCCTTGTTGTGGTATTTGAGAATTGTCTTTAATGTCTTTAAGTTTTTGATGAAAAATATGAATATATATTTTTATTTTGTTTATTTTTATTTTTTATTTTTTGTCTTTTGACACAAGGTCTGTCTATAGGGTCCAAGCTGGCCTTGAACTCACTATGTAGCCCAGGCTGGCCTCCAACTCAAGGCAATCCTGACTCAACCTCCTAAGTGCTGGGATTACAAGCATGTACCACCACGCCTGGCCTGTGAATGTATAATTTGATTTTCTGCCCCTGGTGAAATTCTGGATAAGAATATGTGATGTTCTGATACTGTAGAGAAAAAGAAATGAATGCTGTTTTTAGGTTTGGTTCCAGGAGAAAGCAAGTGAGAAGAGTTAAGGAACCAGTTCATGGATTTTCAAGGAAATAAATTGTATTACTTCCAGTACAATTTTCCTTTGACTTTCACAGAAGAGGATGCAGAGAGTGTGTGTTTGTTCAACAAGTGGCATTTTCAGTCTTAAAAATGAGAACATGTTTCATTGTAAAGTTGGTGTGGTGCTTTTTTCCATTTAAGATGTAGTGAGTCAGATATTGCCATTACTGAGTTAAGAGGAGAATATTTGAAGGACGAATTAATCTCAGTTGGAAATTATTCCTAAAAATGTTCATTAATGTGCTGGAAGATGTAGGAGAAGGTATAGTCACTGCTTCCCACCTTCCATCATACAATTGAAATTAAACCCCTGTGGGTAAATCACTTAAAACAACTGGACTTTACATAGGACTACCTCAAAAGCTGGGCCCTAGGTCCATATAAAATATAAGGTGTTTGATATCATACAGGATCTGGATTCGGCAGTGATAAAGGAAGCTTCCATTTGCCGATCCTTGTGTATTCTCTTACCATTATTGACTATGTGAAGTTATTAACCCTTAAAATTGTCAAATTTGTTTCAGAGTGATGGATAAGGTTTTTTGGTTTGGTTTTTTTGTTTCAGAAAATGACTTCTAAATTTTTCCCTCCATAGTGGGTACTATTGCCTACAGTGTTACTCTAAAGAAAGAATGTAACTTATCACTGTTTTTTTTTTTAAAGCCTCACCTTTCTTTTTTGTTGTGCAGTAATAAACAATTTTTTAAAATTTGCTGTATAAGTCTGAGAATTATGGATTACAGTTTTTAAAATAGGAATTTAGAAAGATTATATAAGAATGTAGGAGATGGAAAGTTTTATGTGAATGGAGAAATAGCTATAAAATGAATGGGCGATATCTGTTTGCAGTTTTAATTTCCTTCGTTTAGTAAAATGGTGTCTTCATGTCAGGAAGACTGTTCTGCAAACTGCATGTCACTTTAACCTGTTAATACAGATAGTATCAGTAGTAGAAACTTGCTGTTTAAAAATTATAGTAAATAATTTTCAGACCTTTTCAAGGGAACATTATAATTTTTAAGTTGAGTTATATCTGATGCTGCTATTCAAAGTCTAGCAAAATATATCACTAGTAATTCTGCCAACCAACAGTTGTGTAGAACTTATTTTTAGTTTTTATTTTTTTTATTTTTATTTTTTTTAGTACCTTACATGATTCTGTGTATCTAAAATTAACTCAGGAACCATTGTTGAATAAATTGAAAATTTTGTTTAGCCCTTTCACCTATTACGGAGCAGATTGGGAGCTTCTCCTTCATTGAACTTTGTGCCTGACCCTCACCCCACTCTGTCACCATCAGCTTGGATTTGTGTGGTACATATTAGACATAGCTAATCTATTCCCAATTAGGAAACATTTGATGACATTAATCTCAGGTTATAAAAGACTTTTCTGATCTGAATGCTTTATATGTTAAGTAATCTTTAACATTATTTTCTAAGAACCTTTTATCATTTGATTTTGAAATAATGATGCCTAAAATTAATTGCTGGCTTGTTGAGGTTTAAGGGAAAAGCAGTATCTTTACTCAGACGGATAATAATAGCACAACTATCTAGAATTGCAGTGGTGGCAGGAACAGCCTAGAAAGGACTCTTTTACATGTTTTATTTTAAAAGTAGCTAGTGATTGAATCACATGAAATATTGTTGATAATCTTGAAATTCAGTTGTGGTCACTTTTCTGGAATTGTAGTAAAAGTACTTCATTGCTTAAATTGTAAGCAACAGCTATACATTGGAGTGAATACAAATTTTATGTTTACATGTCTTTTCTAACACTATAATTAAAACAGTAGTTGATTCATTGAGCAAACATGTAGATTCATACCTTGTGGCAGACCACAAACTGTAGGATAAAAGATGGGCTATTAGGCTCAGTATTGCTACAGTCATACAAGTATTTTCAGAGTTCGGAGTAATGACTTTAAAAGAATGAATGAGTAATAATGCTTCAGCATTACTGAATCACTTACAAAATCTAAGTGATTATCCTTCAGAATAGATGAAGTAGCCTGTTTTAAATGTTTTGATTCTGAAAGAAATGAATTGACATTCATATAGTATGATTCCCTCCATCTTGGTGTTAAGTATCTTATTTATGAAAAGCACAAGTATAAGCTTATTGCTAGAGCAAAATGAAATTTCCTAGTTCATTTTATTTATTTTTTACTTTAACTTTATTTACTTAGTTGTTTTGTTTTTTTGAGATGCTATGCAGTTCAGGCTGCCCTTGAGCTTACTTTGTAGCCCAGGCTGCTCTCAAATGCGCAATGATGCTCCTGCCTCAGCCTCCTGATCACACATGTGCACCACCATGCCCAGCCCTACCTCACTTTTAATGAAGAATTTTCTTCTTGTATTGTAAACCAGCCAAGATCTTTCCCCCTTTTTTGTCCCTTTGTACTTCCATAGTGTAACGTAGTGCTTCTTACACAGTGAGCTTCAGTAAATATTGATGATAATGAAACGTGACCTCTGAGACTTACAGTGTTTCTTGATTAAAATTCCCAAGAATTTTTGTGACAGCTTTTTAATAAATACGAACACTCTTTTCGTGCAGTGTCTGGGATACCTGTAAGAGCTTTTCAGATTCTGTTTTCTCATAGCATGTGACCTATTTTAAGTGCTCAAATGTTCTGATTCAAGTAAGTGTACTTTCTGTAAGGACATTTGTTACCAGATTAATGTTGGTAGGCAGCTGTGTTTCATAAATTGTTATCTTTAATTATGTAGTCTGTTTTTACAAATGGATGCTCATCTCAAGAGGTCAGATGCCATCCCTCCATATATATATTTGCAAAGGCACACAGGGCAGATCAGTGATGAGCAAACCACATGACCAGGCATGAATCACAGCTCTGGTGCATAATAACTGTGTGACCTTAGGCAAATAATTCAACATGCCTTATTTCAGATTTCCAAGGTTTTTGGATTCTAGAATATTTACATAGACTTTACCTATTGAGCATTCCTTACCCAAAATCCTAAATGCACCAGACTTCAGCATGGCACTCATAAGTTGCAGATTTTAGAGCTTTTCCTATACTTAGAGTAGGTATGTTCAGCCTGTATAACCCACATCTCATAAGGGCCTTAGTAAGCTAAAACATTCTGTAGCTGTTAGCAGTTATTGTTACTATCATCATGATGATCATTTATCATATTTAAGACTCATAGCATAGTGCTCCTCTGTGCTAAGCATTCAAAATTGGGTTTTCACTTACATTTGGCAGTAAGCCAAAGAGGTACTATTCTGAGGTGTGTTTGCTATCATGGACACAACTTCAGAGAATTTGCTTGCACTACTGCTTTGTGGCCAGAAATTACCCAAATCTACCTTCCTCCAAGTGTCTTATTACATTTTCCTGCCAGTTCCAAAAGGCTATAATCAGGCAATATTTTGATCCTTTTTATTAGCTTCATGTGTCTTTCTCCATTTCATTAAACTACAAATAACCAACATTAGAAAAGAAAGTTTATACTTTTACCATACTTGCAGTAAAATACTTGCTAGATATACATACATGTACACATATGCATATACATATATTTTCCCAAAAGAATTTAAGTTTCTTGGGAAATGGATAATTTTTCTCTGTGCTGTAACTCTGCCACTTAGAATACTAGATATGCCTTAAATGGGGCAATATTTGAAAGACTTGTTTTGAAAAGCAAGAAAGTGTTAGAAATAAATTTACATGAATGACAGTCTTCACTTCCAAAAATTTATGGGATACTTGAGACATACAGTATACAGTTAGTTACAAAGAGAAGAGTTTTGGAGATGTTAGAGATGTGAAAGAAATGAAACTTAAAAGTACAGTTTTATAGTCAACTAAGTGGAAGCAGAGGCAGAATGTGGAAAGGCAAATACTAATCTAATACTATTTTGAATCTATTACTATTGAGTTGCAGAGAAAGACAGATTTTCAGTATAGTATACACAAACACTATGGTTCATGGTGTCATGCAATGAAGGGTAGTGTATAAATGCATATGTAGCATATTAACAACAGGGTGCTGGTGAGATGGAAGACCTCACACTTGGCTGGGTGTGAATGTGGAAGTGAAGTGATTTGGTGGGGAAAGACATGGAAGAAACAGATAGAGACATGAAGAATGCTCATAGGTAAATACAGAATTAGAAATTGCACTTGGAAAGTGAGAGGAGCATTTTGTGGTATAGATTGGCAGCCATAGGTGTTAGATAAGAAACATGAGAGCATTTGACTTGCCTTTTTTTATATAGGAGAAGAAAATAAGATCAAGAGATGTAGAGATTTGCTTCAGATTAAGGACCAGCAAAGCAGAGTGACAGGATCTTGTCCCTTCATTTTTGCTTCTTTGTACTCTAGAGATTTCAAAAAGGAAGAGATTGCCAATAATAACCTGGAGCTATTAACATTCTTAGAAAGGGGCTGTTCCTGAAAGATTTCACAGGACAGGGATTGATTGCATCCCTTAGTAGATTGACAGTGGTAAAGACTTAAGACTTGCAGACTGTGAAAGCCAGTTCTAACTACAGTCTAACTCTGGATTTTTTGGTTCAGACTCATATTAACAAAGTTCATTAGACTTACAGAAAAACCAGAATGTCAATTTATATAGTTTAAAAAGCTGTTAGGAAACAGGCTTTCAAATCTTACCTGTGTATTTGCTGCCTGGTACAACTCATTATAATGAGAAGGTTGCTTACTGAGTATGCAGGCAGATGATATGTTTGGAATGTGTAATGGAGTCAGGTTTTTCATAACCTCTCAAAGACCAGTTGCCTCCTCTGGCAATTGTGGATAATAATAGTACCTTGTTGAGTAGGCTGTTGGGAGGATTAGGTAGCATGATCTTTGTAGAGTGTTTTTGTGAATTGGTAATACCTCCACAGATAACCTCTTCATTCATATAAACACTATCAATATTTTATTATTTAGTTGGTATACAAATACTACTATAAGCCCACTGTGGGCTTAAACAACTGTTCTAGACAGTCCTTCAGTGAGTCGCATTTTTTTTTTTGAAAGGTCACATTTTTTTTCCTATTTAAATTTAGACTATCTTTTAGTTTTCTTGGTTGATCAGTCCATTTTTGACTACTCAGTATTTTCCCCCATTGAGGTAAATCGATCTCCATTTTGCTCTTTTCATTTTGCTTTGAATGAACAGCTCAGTTCTAACTAGATTGAACAGTATGAAAGTGCTTAATTCTGCTGGTTTTTATCCACAAGAAAGAGGCAAAAATTATTGTAATGATTTCATATTTTAATTTCTCCTAGATGATTGCAATAGTTGCTGTTATGAGAGTCAAGTCAGTTGGTGTGTGAAGCCTTTGTTTAAAACACAAAGACTTCCACCATTACACTTTTTCCCATGTTCATGTTCTGAGAAGCTTCTTCTGGGGTATGTATGTGTCTTTCATGTAGTATATCATTTTCTCTCTACTTTTTACATTTTGTCTCTTATTTGCTCAGCCAGCATCAAACAGGAATAATTACTTATACTTCCTCAGTGGTTAATTAACACTGCATTTATTATTAAATGCATAAAGATTATTAAACTGCTGTTTGGTTGCTCAGTGTACATTCTATGAATGGTGTCCTTGCTCCTAGGCATTAACTTAATATATTCAGCATTTTATTTATTTATTTTTATTTTTTTTTAGTCAGCATTTTAGTAAGAGTGTTGTAGAGTCAGTGTCCGCACTGTCAGATTTCTTCCATTTCCCTCTCTGTGAAATGCTGTTTAGAGTAAAGTCAGAATTCCTATCAGTTGGAGGGAGAAACCCCAAACTTGTTCTATTTTGCGAAATAACAAAGTATCCAGGAAATAACCTATATCATTTAAACATATATTTAAAATTTATTATTTAGAAAATCTATAAGATTAATGTTCAGAAAGCTCTTTTCTCCCCCATTCTTTTACATGTTTAGTGTGTGGATTCTACATGGTCACAGTCATTGGATAGATATATTTCTGTTTTCCCCAAAATATTGTGTCATAGAATTTTTCATGTTAGTAGTTTTCTTAATCATTTTAAAGTCTCTTAAGAATCTTATAAGGAACATAACACATATCTGTTAAACAAAGATAATTAATTCAATATTTGAATGTAATCTGCTTATACATAATGACTCCAAATAACAATTAGGAGGTAAAAAATCAAGAGGGCTTTGATCATACATCTTAAATTTTATAACACCTAATCTCTAAATTAGATCTACTTTTAAAAGAATAGTACAGGGATACATAAGAAGGAGAAAAAAGGTGTTTTCACAATTAAAATCAGATGTTTAAGATTCTAGATTATTTTAAGCATTATGTGATACATAGTTAATATGACTATTTATTGGAAATTAAAGTTATATTATGGCTAATTGTAACTATTACAGCAGAAGTTTATTAGATGCCTATTGTTAAGTGCCAGACTGCATTGAAGACATTAGGATGATTCTAAGATATTTTAAAATATTAACTTGTTTAGGTCTTTCAAAAATTTATGAGGTAGATGGTATTACTCCCATTTTACAAATTAGGAAGCTACAACACTGGGTAAATTTTCCACACTTAGTAAGAAGCTTTGGACCTATCATAGTTAGGGGAAAGATACTTTTCTGGGATTGACATTCTTTTCTGCTGGCTTCTGAGATGGACTTTACAGTCTGATTACTAAAGGACCATTGTTTGTTTTTAATGGTATCACTGTTCTCCAGTTCAGTTTACCCTGTGTGGAGCAGTTTTTATGGGCAAAGTACTGTTGTTGGACTGATCATGAGGAGGTACAGAAATGAACAAGATCATCCTCCCCTGAGACCTTAAAGTTTGAGGGAGAAATCTGTGTATACAAGAAATTGCAGTACCCTCTGAATGTGTTATAGGTTCCAAAAAACTTTAGAAGCAGATAAATGGATTAATTTCATTCTCAGAGTAGAGGGGGCATTTTAATTGTTTTTTGAAGATAATAGACGGGAAAAGGTAAAAGGTCAGTTTTGAAGGGAAAATTCACTAGTGTGTCAATGGGACTTGAACAGCTTGGGAGTCTGAGAGTGCGCAGCAGATGGTTGTGAGAGGAGGGTGCTGATGCAGTGTGTGACGCCTGTCCTCTGCTAATCCAGTGTATGTGTGGTCTGTGGAAGACCTGGAGGCGGACAGAGCTCATAGGTAGATAATACTCTTCATCGTTTCCTGGCTTATTCATTTCACTTTCTACATTTGCTCAGAAAGGAAGTAAGACATGTTTGATCTCAAAAAAATGACAAATCTCTTATTAGTCTTATAAAATGATTTCAGTGGTTTTCATTAAAAAGTTGCAAGAAGCAAGCTGGAAACTTTTGAAAACTGTATTTTCTTTTTTTGTATGTGCACCTGTTATTTCTACTTTTTTAGGGGAGCTTAAACACTTCAATAGCATTAATCTTGTTTGAGTTTGGATGTATAGTGTCCTCTTAAGAGGCTCATCAGTTCAGAGATGGGCTTTTGGGGAAGTGATTGTTCAGGAAGGTGCTAACCTCATCAGTGGCTTAATCCATTGATGAGTTCATAGCCGAAGGGTTATTTGGAGGTGGGGGCTGTATGAGTGGACTAGGACATGGGGACCTCCCCCTAGGGACTATATTTTGCTCCTGGCCTCTCCTTCCTGACTACTACGAGGTGCATAGCTTTCCTCTGCCATGCTTTTCCTCTCTGACTGTGATGAACCAGGGTCTTCATACTGAGCTACGTTCCCCCATCCTTTTTTTATTTTGTGACGGGCTATCACTAAGTCCTTGAGTTGCCCAGGCTAGGGTCAAACTTGTAATCCTCCAGCCTCATGCTGCAGCTATTAGCATGTACCACCATGCCAGCATGCCACTTTCTTCTTTGTGTTTTTCATGTATTTCTTCATAGTGATGGAAAGCTAACACAAATCTTTTCAACTTTCCTCTTACCCATATATACTAATAATTGGTTCAGCGATCTGCTAGCCTCTGTAAGGGATGACACTAAAGTGAATACAACATCAGCAGATGAAGGGAGAAAGGAGAGGGGAAGGTAAAGTGAAATGGATCAAGATACTATATATCTATATATATCAGTTCCCTATGATGAACGTACATGTTATGTACTTCAGACGTAAAAGATTTTAAAACTAACAAAGCAACAAGAAAGCAAGCTGTATCTGTTAGTCTTAAGTTGTATTTTAGGAGAGATAACTTTTAAGAAAATTTTTAGCAGGTTGCGACACAAGTGTATAATCCAGCCCTTGAGAGGCAGGGGCAGGGGCAGGGGCAGGGGCATTGCTGCAAGTTCCAAGCCAGCCTGGGCTACCTAGCAAGACCCTGTCAAAAAAAAAA